>JAODAL010016233.1:0-81324 GCA_025379985.1 Phyllomedusa bahiana | reverse complement strand
GGACAAAAAAGATTGAGCTGCTAAAAAAAGAATGCCCAAACAAAATATCCAGAAAAAGCATGTAAAATAACAAAAGATCATTCTATGAAGTGCCAACTTATCCAAAATATAAAGATCCACAAAATTGGGATATATTCAGTATAATAGACAGATAAAAGACATCAGCGCTAATTTGTTATCTTGCAATGAATGTTTTCCCCTATATGTAGGCTGACTCGACCTTATCAATGTTTGTGACACAATAGATGATTAGTAGCCATAAAAAATGTTTTGTTACATTTCACATGAATTCATTCAATACTGTAAGTGTTCACCGAAGTTGTAATGATTTGGCTGCACCTTGATGCACCCGGTGTTTTCAGCCTTATTTCCCACTGCACTAAGTGTATTATACTAATTATATTGCACCCTTTTTATTACAGCAAGAGCGCTAAACCTGAACATGCACTAAACTTCAATGTGCACTACACTGCACACAGACAAGTACTAGACACCAGCGTACATTGAACAACGGCAACATGCATATTATAAATAAAAAACTCCTGCTATTCCAATAGCCCAAAATTCCCACTGGTGTTTTAGTGCTTGCTAACAATAACAATGGACTGACTTTCGCAATTCAAATGGTCACAGTAGTCACAATTTGCTCGCAGTATGATTAGTTTTAGGGTCAAAATGTCTTATAAACTAACACTCATGGCTATTACTCACTGACTTTTAGGTAAACGACTTGTACACGTGGTTGTAGGTGAGCGCTCTGGCTCCTTCGTGTGTACGGCTGACTGGCAGGCAACAGTGAAGTCACTGAAGGCTACAAAAGCCTCACTTGATACAAAAAGATTGCTTACACGTTTCCGAGAGTATGGCGCCTTCCATCAGGGCTGTATCTTGCCACCTGTAATAGTCTTTTATAGTCTCATTACTGTGAGTCAAAAAGAGCAGTCAATAAAGAAAGAAAAAAAGGAAAACTTTATTTCATTCACAAAGATACCGAAAAATATGGGAATCATATACAAAGATTTTTTATCTCTTCTCTTTTCCTTTTTTCCTTTTCTTTCCATTCCTCTTTATTCCATAATCCCTTCCTTATTTTGTTTTCTCCCCTTTCTTTTCAATAAAAATAATAATTTTTTAAATAATTTTTTAAAAGGCACACAATTCAATGTCTGCATTGAGACCATTAGGAATCAATGTATCAAGATAAAAAAAAAAAATGGTCTCCATTTTAGCTAGTGAAATCTCCCTTTCTCCATCCCAGTTTGTCTTTTTCTATTTCAAAAAAACAATTTTTACTATTTGTACTATTGTACTATGTACTATTTGGTGAACATTGATGTATTTGTTCAAAATGTCTTGATAACGGGTGTCCTGCATAACCTCTATGTAACGGTCTGGTAGTGGATCCGCTGGACCACCGCAAGCGATGTTGGAAGCCCACACCAGGGAGCAGAATCTAAGTAGGTCCCGGAATTCACCAGAGCCCTCCGCAAAGCGGGATGGACTTGCTGCGGCGGGAATCTACCAGGTCGCTTCCACTGGCGGGACTTGCTTGCGGTGGCGGCCAAGGGTAGGCAAGGTACAGAATTGGCAATCAGGCTCGTAGTCGGGGACAGGCAGGAAGGTCTGGGAAGGCGGCAGAGGTTCGTGGTCAGTAAACATAAGCAAGCGGGTTCAGTACACGGTAGACAAGACAAGGCTTTCTGGAATGCTTTCTCGATAGGCATGAGCACTAAGGATCCGGCAAGGGTGCCGGGAAGAGGCCGGACTTAAATAGGAACAGTGCCCGGCAATGACCAATTACCGGCGCACTGTCCCTTTAAATTTCACACTGCCGGCGTGCGCGCGCCCTAGGGAGCGGGGCCGCGGGCCGCGGGACAGAGACGGACAGAGCAGGAGCGTGGCCGGGTAGGTGAACGCCGGCACTGACAGGGGGTTAAGCGGACCCCGGACCCGGCGTGCGGGACGGGACACCGCTCGGCGTCAGGGGACGGATGCGCCTGCGACCCGGGACGAGGGTCGCAGGGGCATCCGTGACACTCTATGTGTATTATATAGGTGTTCCTGCATCCTATAAATATAAGCAGAAAAAAATATATATTTAGACATCAACTATGAGAGACAAAATGAGAAAACAAATCCAGAAAATCATTGTCTGATTTGGAAAGAATTTCTTTGCAAATTATGGTGGAAAATAAGTATAGGGTCAATAACAAAAGTTCATCTCAATACTTTGTTATATATCCTTTGTTGGCAATGACAGAGGTCAAATGTTTTCTGTAAGTCTTCACAAGGTTGGCACACACTGTTGCTGGTATGTTGGCTCATTCCTCCATGCAGATCTCCTCTAGAGCAGTGATGTTTTGGGGCTGTCGCTGGGCAACATGGACTTTCAACTCCCTCCAAAGGTTTTCTATGGGGTTATGATCTGGAGACTGGCTAGGCCACACCAGGACCTTTAAATGCTTCTTACGTTGCGCTGGCGGTGTGCTTGGGATATAAATATTAGTAACTGATAAAAAATCTATATCAATCTATAAAGTGCAAAATATATTATTATTACTATTATTATTGTTATTATTTCTTTCTTTGTTAGCAATACCTTGGATTTGGCCATGTTTATTTGTTTCAACAGGCCTAATTGACAACATTTTGAATCCTCTATTCCGATGGAATGCCTCCATAAAAAATATGTTTGTATTATTTTTGAGTGTGCACCATCTTTTGAGCCTTCTTGAAGTTTTTTTTTTGTAATTTGCATTTTGAGGCAAAAGCCAGTAACTGTTTTAGAAATGAAAATGACAAAGGTAGTCATTTCTGCTTTCTCTACTGAGATTCCATTGTTTTTTTCCTCTATTCGATTTAGAGAAACATATGCTATTAGTTAAAATAATTTTGTTTTATTTGTTAAAAGTATGTTTCACAAAACCAGAATATTCAGATTTTAAACAAAAAAATAAAAAAATCCCTAGGTAAACATCCTCTAAGTGTAGTGATTGCATATTTTTTGCAAGGGCTGTAATAGATAATTTAATAGATAGATAATTTAATGACCTGGCCTATTTATGCCTTACATATTAAGATTTTTTTTCATTTATTTTCATCATTCTATTCTGATAACTTTTTATTATTTGCTTAAGTACTTATTAAGTGCTTGTTTTCTTGCATGAGAAGTTACAATACTCAGTGGCACCATTTTTGGGTAAATATAGCTGAATGATTAACATTTATTAACTCTTTCTGTGGTTAAATAGAAGTAACACATCAATTCCACCAGTATTTTTTTTAACTTTTAATTTGTTTCTGTCAGGAAAACCCGTCACCACTCGAGTATGTGAAAAAATTCACATACTGGGTTGCAAGCTTGCATATAGTGGCCGCTGTATTAACCCCTTAAGGACCCGGCGTTGTTTTTTGTTGACACGTTCGTTTTTCCCTCCTCGCCTTCCCAGAGCCATAACTTTTTTATTTTTCCACCTACATAGACATATGAGGGTTTTTATTTTCCGGGACAAGATGTACTTTCTAATGGTGTTATTCACTGTACTATAGAATATACTGGGAAACCGCAAAAAGATTCCAAGTTGGGACAAATTGTGAAAAAAAACATATTTTTGCCATATTTCCGGGTGTTTTGCTTTTACGGTGTTCAATCAAATATAATGTGTTATCTGTATTCTACAGGTTGATATGCATCCGGCAAGACCAAAGATGTAGGGTTTCCGTTATGTTTTGGTACTGTAAAAAAAATTCCAAACATTTTCTTTTTTTGAAATTTGCGCTGCAGCCATTTTTTGCCACCAATAACTTTTTTGTACTAACACCTACGGACGTCAGTTAGGGTACATTTTTTTGCGGGCTGAAGTGTACTTATTATTGCTAGCAGTTTGGAATGCATGCAACTTTTTTGATCACTTTTTTTCCATTTTTTGAGTGACATAAAATGACCAAAAAACACAATTTTGCCGTTTGGAATTTTTTTCTTCTACAGTGTTCAGCGTATGGGTTAAATTATGTTATATTTTAATAGATCGGACTTTTTTTTAATGATTTTATTTGTAAAATGGAGAAAGAGGGGTGATTTGAACTTTTAATACTTTTTTTTTGCACTTTAAAACTTTATATATTTATTTTTTTCACTGTAACATTGATTCCCCATATGGTGTCTGACCACTAGGGGGTGCGATTGTTATACAGCCTAATGCATTTCCCCACTTCCTGTCTACGGCCGGAAGTGGGGCAAACCGGGACATGGCAGTGACCGTAGCCTTCATAGGTCTCCCCACTGCCGTGTCCCATCGCCGGATCGCTGCAGCTATGCTGCGGCGATGCCGATTACCCTGACGATCGGTGCGCGGTTGCAAAATAGTTTGGCTGGGTCCATTTGGAGTCCTTTGTCCGAAATAATGTAGCTGAGGAAGGGCAAACTGGTTTGATGGAACTGGCACTTCTCCAGCTTGGCGTATAGACGGTTCTCTCGCAGATGTCTAAGGACATGATGCACATGCAGACGGTGGGCCTTCACGTCCGGTGAGAAGACCAAAATGTTATCCAGGTACACGATGACGCAGGTGTACAGGAGATCTCGTAAAATCTCATTAACGAACTCCTGGAAGACTGCGGGAGCATTACACAGGCCGAAGGGCATAACCAAATACGTGGATGAGAAATTCTTGGCCCTGTGAAGCCGATCGAAGAGTTCCATGATAAGCGGCAGCAGGCAGCAATTTTTCATGGTGATCTTGTTAAGCCCGCGATGCAGGGACGGAGCGAGTCGTCCTTTTTCTCCACAAAGAAAAATCCTGCTCCGGCTGGGGAAGTGGACTTACAGATGAAGCTCTTCTTGAGGTTTTTTCCGGATATGGGGCCGACATGGCCCCGGGGTTCCGGGACCAAACAATGGATAACCCTCCCCCGGGGGAATTTTACCGGGCAGGAAAGGGTCAAAAAGGGAAAACGTACGGGTGTGGGGGGGGAAAGGCCTTTTCCCGCCTCTTTTCGGAAAACACATCTACAAAGCCCTTTGATTTTTCTGGGGTTTACCCTTTGGCCCAGAGCCCGGGGGGGGGGCCCAATTGATGGGGGAAGTGGGGGCCCCAAGGCGAGGTGCTACCGACAACGGGAGTGCCCAGTCTGATCCCCCGCTTTTTTTTCCCGTTTTCCATTCTGTATAGGGGCTGGATCCCGAAAGCCTTGGAAACCCCCAATGGGGATCGCCGAAGAGAGGGGGAGGTACATAAAACGTGATCTTCTCTTTGTGTAATGCCCCGACATGCAGTCCCTAAGGAGTTCTCCACTGACGGACGAAATGGCCAGTGGCTTCTTAAGACGAGTCAGCGGAAGACGAAGCTTCATCACCATGGCTGCCTCCATAAAATTCCCAGTGGACCCAGAATCCAGAAAAGCGGGAACTTGGATTTGCACTCCGGACCCCAGTCAAAACCCCCGTTTGGGTATGGTTTAAAGGGCGAGGAGGGGAAAACTTTTCCCACACCAGGGAGTTTTTCCCAAATGTGGCCTGGGTTGTGTGGTTTTTGGATGTAGGGGGAACAGCCCTCAAAAAAAAAATGCCCCGGGGGGCTGGCGCAAAATGGGCCCAAGGTTCTTTTTCCCAAAACTTCGCTTAATGTTCCTGCGAACGTGAGCTCTATCCACTTGAAATTGTTCCTTCAGAAATTTTGGGGGGGGTGGCCCCGGAGGTCCCCGGGGAACTCTGGGGCCCAGAGGGGGTAGACAGTGGTTACGGAAGGGCTCACCTCCTGGTGGAGTTTCCCCTAAACTCTCAAGAAAACGCCGTCGATGTTGGGGGGCCCAAAGGGGGATCAGCTCCCCCAAAGGGAAAAAACGGCAAGCCCCTGAAGCACACTTTCCTTTTTTTACTAAAAAGGGAAATAGCCCCTTTTTTTGAATGTGGCGCACAGGGCCCCCCCCTTTTCCCAGGAGAGTTTGGGTTTAAAGTGCGAAACGCACTTGATTGGAGGGTAACCTTGTCACGATTCAAAAATCCTTTTTTTGGGCATTGGGGGCACGCGCATTTTTCCTCAAAGACGTTGCAAAAACCTGCCAAAATAGCCCGGAAGAGCGGAAGTCACTGGGGTGGCCCACCCAGGGCTTTCCCAAAGAGAAGACGAACACAAAACCCCCCCTTTGGAGCACTCGCGGGAAAAAATTTGGTTTGGGCCCATGAGTTTTAACTTGCTTGGAGCATTGGGCATGAAACCCCCTTTCATGTTTTGGGGGGTTTTCCCGATAAATTTTTCGTCGGCGCAAAAAACCGGACGTGGGCCCGGACGGTAAACCATGGCAGCCGAAACAAAACCTGGGGAGGAATTTGGGGCGGGCGGGGGTTGGGCGGGGGAGGAATTCCCTGCCCATAACGGATGCTGGGGCAGCGTGAGCTTGTTGCGACATTTTGCTGAGTAGGGGGGCCCACATTTGGGAGGGGCAACACGGGCCCAATGGCACCTTGGGGGGAACCCAAAGGCCCAAAAACCAAACCCCCTTTTAAAACGGGCAGTATTTTGACCCAAACTGGCCCAAACCGCAAGCAATGGTAGGGCCACACCAGGGGCGGAGTTAAGTAAAATCCCGGTTTTCCCACCAGAGCCCGCCGCAAGGGGGAAAGGCCCTTGCCACACGGGGAATTCCCCAGGTCGATACCCACGATGTTTTTTTGTTTTGCGGCGGAAAGCCGAGGTCCCAAGGGCTTTAAAAAAATTCGGCCAGACAAACTCGTAGTGGGGGACAGACCAAAAGGTCGGGCAATCAGCAAAGGTTCGTGGTCAAAGGGGAACATTTTAAACCCGGGACTGGTAAAACAGAAAAGGGTTTTAACCGGGATTTTAGAAATTTCCTCACATAGGGGTTTGGCCAAAGGATTCGGCGAGGAGAAGGAGCTGAAGGGGGGACCCAAATTAATAGGGATCACTGCCGGCAATAACCAATTACCGGCGCGCTGGGCCTTTTAAAATCCAAGAGCCGGCGCCGAGGCCCAAAGGAAAAGGGGGACCCGGGGGGATGGGGGTAAGAAGATACACTCAGGAAAAGCGAGGTCCCAAATCTCCCTGGCGCCGGGGACCGGGGGGGGACCGTTGCCCCACCCCCATCCTACGGGCTGCGGCGTGACCCATGACACTAACTAAGTAGTATCCACAGAAAATAGTTTAATTTTAATGAAAGTATTTTATAAAAATATGTAAAACCCTCCATTGATTGGAAAAAAAAGCTTTGGGACTTCGCTGATAAATTTATTTTTTCCTGCTTCATCGAAAGATGGACTTGCCCGGGTTTAAAAAAAAATTAAAAAAAATTTTGGTTTGGCGACAAAATTAGGGCCCAAAATGTTTTTTCAGGGCATTCTCGGGGTTTAGTTTTGGGCCCCAAACGGGAATAAAATTTAAAATTTTGGGATTTCCCAAAATTTTCATCAAAATGTGTGTTTTTTTAATTTCTCCCAATTTTTGGGTTTTGTGGCCCCCTATTAACTAACTTTTACTATCTTTTAAGGGGAACAAATATGAAAGACATTCTTCAATTATTTTTCATGATACATGGCATTTACTAAGCAATTGTCAAGGGTAAAAAAAAAAATCTCTCCTGAAGTTTAGTAATTTTGCAATTCCCCTTCTTTATTTTTTGTGGGCTTTCTGCAGCACTGTGTGTCTCCACACATAGGAAATAGGTAAAATTTAAAAACCCGAAGTTTACATTCACAAATTTTACAAAGGGGGACATTTAAAGTTTTCAGTAGAATAATGAGGGGAGAGAGGGAAATTTTTTAAAGGGAAATTTTTAAAATTTCTTTTTGCAAAGTCAAAAGTTTCATACATTCAGTGGATTACCCATGCCCTTTTAAAAAATTTGGGGGGCTTTCGATTTATGTCATTTTCTTTGGAAGCTTATGATAGTTTTTTGCAAAGTTTGAGTTGGGTTAGAGGGCAAAAAAGTGGGTGTAAATTTTAAAAATTTCAACAGAAACACACTGGGTTTTGTGTGTAACCAAACATGGGGGAAAGTCTAAAGAAATCAGCCAAGTTTTCAGGGAAAAGAATTTTTGGATTTGTAAAAATCTTTTTCCAACCTTGGGTGTGTTATCGGGGACTTAAAAATTTTTCCCATTTTTTGTTTGTTTCGGTTTTCCAAAATTTTAAAATTAAACTCAATAGTGTATTGGGGCACAACATCGTTTGGAAAAAAAAAAAACATTTCCAAAAAAGTTGGTTTCATCCTTTCTCCTTTATTAAAAAATTTTGGGAAGAGTTTTTTTTAATCTTTCGTGGTTGGAGTATCATTATGAAAAAACAGATGGCAAATGTATATTGGCCAAAACAATATTAAAAATCATCTAAGTGAAACCTTTTTATTTTTAAATTTTTTATTTTAAAAAATCCCCTCATTAACCCTTAAGGACCCGGGGTTTTTTTTTTTTTTTGGGGACCCCGTTTTGTTTTTCCCCCCTTTGCCTTTTTGAAAAGCCAATTTTAACTTTTTTTTTTTTCCACCTACATAGAAAACTTTAGGGCTTTTTTTTGGGGCAAGATGGGAAAATTTTTAAAAGGGGGGTTATTTTACTATAATATGGAAAAATTTTTCCGGGGGAAACCGCAAAAAAAATTTCCGGGGGGAAAAATTGTTAAAAAAAAAAATTGGGTTTTTCCCTTTTTTTGCCGGGGGTTTTGCTTTACGGCCCTTCCCAAACCCTTTGGTAAAATTAATGTTTTTTTCGTTTCTTCAGGTTGTTACCCCAAACCGGCCCAACCCCAAAAGATGTAGGGGTTTTTTTTTTGTTTTGGTAACTAAAAAAAATTCCAAACATTTTTTATTTTTGAAATTTGCACCACGGGGGCCCTTTTGTTGGGGACCAAAAACTTTTTTTTTACTAAACCACGGGGGCGTCAGTTTAGGGGGGAAATTTTTTTCGGGCTGAAGTGTATTTTTCTTTGCTAGCGTTTGGGGAAAAAGGGATGCGTTTTTTTTTTATCATTTTTTTTCCCTTTTTTGGTAACGGGAAAAAACCAAAAAAAAAGCAATTTTTGGGTTTGGGAATTTTTTTTTCTTCTACGGTTTTTCAGCGTACGGGATAAATATGGGTTTTATTTTTAAAGATCGGACTTTTTCGGGGGCGGCGTTTCCAAAAATGTGTAACTTTTTTTTTTTATTTTAATGATTTTATTTGTTTTAAAAAGGGGAAAAGGGGGGGGGGTTTTGGGAAATTTTAATTTCTTTTTTTTTTACTTTAAACCTTTTTTTTTTTTTTTTTTTTTTTTCTGTAACATTGGGGGGGCCACCCTGTGGAATTTGGGAAAACCCTAGGTTTGGCCCCGATTGGGTTTTTAAAAAAACCTAATTTAAATTTCTTTGGCCCAAAGCCCTTAGGGTGTACAAAGATGGCGGTTCCCCACTTCCTGTCGCGGACGGAAGTGGGGCAAAACCCGGGCCCGGGTAAATGACGGGAGCCTTCCCAAAGGGTCCCCACCAAATGCCCGGTTTTGGATCGGCGCGCTTTGTCGCTTTTTTTCCGATCACCGCAACCGATCGGTGCGCGGCAAAAACCGGGTCCCGGGGTTAATTCAGACGGCGGCCTTCTTTGCCGCGGGGCCTGATTGGGGGAAAACAGCGCCAGTGGGCGGAGCCAAACCCCCTGGCGCTTTTAAATGCCCGGGGGTTTTTTGGGGGAATTTGCCGCTAACACCCGGCCGCTTGGGGGGGGGTCGCGGGAGCGATCCCCCTGCAAAGCCCCTTAGCGGCCCCGGGATTACCCGATTCCCCAAAAGGGTTGTTAAAAGGGGTTTTAAAAAATCATTATTAATCATTTTTTATTGGGTTTGGGCTTTCGTAATAAAAACACCACCTCAATTATTCTTTTAACTCTGGTTTTGCAAAGCGTGACATTTAAACATTTTGAGATATCTTTAAAAGGGCCGTGGGTTTTACTGGGGATAACATAAAAACACCCTTGGGGGTTTTTTCTCTAACCCTTTTACTTCTAAATATCTAAAAAATCTGTGTTTTTTAAAATTCCTTGCAAGCTTTACAACAAGTAAGAAAATTTTTTTACTTATTAGGAGACAACTTCTGCAAAAACCTGGGTTCTTACAATAATAAAACAAGGGCACAGAAGAATAGATAAGTTAGTTACAACCTGTGATCAGTACTGTTCATTAAAAGAGACTGCAAACTTTTTAATCATCGTTACGGAACTATAGCATTTAATGAAAGAATTAATATCCATACCAAGTGCAATTTCCAGATACCTGAAGGTGCCTTGTTCATCAATTATACACAAGTATAAACAATATTTAAATGTTTAGCCATCATACCACTCAGGAAGGAGACATGTTCTGTGTCTCAGAGAAGAACGTGCTTTGGTCCAACATATGCATATCAACCCAAAAGCAAAAGACCTTGTGAAGATGGTAAGAAGCTGGTAAGATTGTGTCATTATCCACAGTGAAATGAGTACTGTATCAACATGGGCCTGAAAGACACTCTGCCAGGAAGAAAGCCATTACTCCAAAATAAACATATAAAAGCCATAATTAATGTTTGCAAATGCACACAGGAACAAAGACCTACATTTTTGGAGATATGTTCTGTGGTCTGACAAAATTAAAATTGAGCTATTAGGCCATAATGACCATCCTTACGTTTGGAAAAAAAAAGAAGAAGAATGAAAGCTTAAGAACACCATCCTAACTGTAAAACACGGGGTAGTAGCATCATGGTTTGGGTTGTTTTGATGCAGGAAGGACTGGAGCACTTTATAAAATAGATGGCATCATGAGGAAAGAAGAAACATCAAGACATCAGCCAGGAAGTTAAAGCTTGGACGGAAATGGGTCTTCCAAATGGACAATGAACCAAAGCATACTGCCAAACTGGTCACAAAGTGGCTTAAGGATAACCAAGTCAATGTTTTGGAGTGGCCATCACAAAGCCTTGATCTCAATCTTATTGATTAGGACAAAGAAAAATTCACAAGGCACAGCAAAGGATCCTGGGGTTTGTAGTCTACAGAGCAAAGAGAAATGTAGCTGCTCGACTGCAGAGAAGAAAAGAACCATACAGTATGAAAAGAGCTCAACTTAACACAAAACATCACATGGAAATAAATGAAGACTATACACAATCCACTTAAATCCACTAGAATTTTATTTTTTGGTTTGATAAAGAAAAACCCTTGTATTATTTTGTTTTTTAAAAAAGCCTTTTCACTTTTTTTTATAAGGTTTGATTTGTGTTCTAATGCTAATGCCTAATTACTGACATAATGTTTTTTTTTTCTTTAGTATGCTCAAACATTATTGTCTGTCAGTAAACAACCCCACTAATGAGGCAAGACGATGTTATACAGTTATATAAAAAAATAAGTAAACCCTTTGGAATTTGTCACAATTATAGACCCATACAATCTGATTTAACTAGTAGCACACAAAGAGTTGTACTGTACATGTGTTTTATTAAACACATTAAACAAACATTAATACAACTGGGAGAAAAATTAAGTTAATATTTGTGCAATTAACTTCTCCAGAATGCAAAATTCTAAAGGCATTTTAATTAAGGAGCTGAGGTTAGAAGTGTAAATTTCATAAGTGCTTGGCCCATTAAAAATGGGCACAAAAAGCCTTGTTATTGAAAAAAAATTGGTTAGGGGGGTGAACCTCCTAACACAGTCTTTAAAAGATCCAGAAGTTGTGAGGGAGGCACATGAAACTGAAAAATACTAAAAAATACAATGTTAAACCCGGGAAAATCCTTTTTTATGGTGGACAACTTTACAAAGAAAAAAAAAAAAAAAAAATACTCTTGGTACTCTCCCTAGAAAGAGGTATCCTGTTAATATCCCTTCAAAAGCACAAAAGGCAATCCAAGATGACCTAAAATACCCCCTAAAACCCCTTAGAAATTTGTTAAATCCCTACAGTTATTAAATACAAAAATTTCCCTTTACTTTTGCTGCAGGGGGGCCCGCGCCCCCCGCCCGGGGTCGCGGGCACACCCTGGTCCCCGCCGAGGGGCACCACCCCCCCGCATGAGGGCGGGGGCGCCTCCCCCGGCCCGGCCCGGTCCCCCTTACTTACCGGCCCGCGCCCCTGTTGGGTCTCGCCCCCCGGCTACGAGTTTTAAAGGGGGCCCCAGTTCCCGGTAATGGTATTCCCGGTCATCCCCTTTTTATTTAAGCCTCCCCCTTTCCCCTGGGGCCGTTGCCGGATCTTTGTGCCATTGTTGCTAAGAAAAGGTTCTAAGCCTTGTTCCTGATTTACCTTTTCCCGTCCTTTAGTTTCCCGTTCCTTGCCCACGTTTTCTTGCCGCTGCTGCCCTTTGTGCCTGTCCACACCACGAACCTGTGCCCCCTCCTTGCCCTTCTGCTGCCCCCCGACTACGGCCTCCTGACGATCTGCCCCGTGCTGTACCTTTCGGCTGCCACCGCAACAAGTCCGTCAGGGGGGACGACCTGGTAGACCCCCCGCAGCAACCCCCACCCGCTTTGGGCGGGCTCTGGGAAACCCGGGCCCACTTAGATTCCGTTCCCTGGGTGGCTTACCCCATCGCTTCGGTGGTCCAGTGGTCCACTTTTAAATCGGGTACGTGCATTGCTCAATTAAAGAATGAACAGGACATCCGTTCGGGTGTTATTAGTTTTGATCCTGTTTGTCTATAATGATTATTTAGATCATAATAAAACAATGGTATTAATAATTAATGCATAAATCCAGGTAATTACAAGGGTTCACTCTTTTTGACAATTGCAGAAGAGGATACCCTCCTGAAATTTTTGGGGGACTAGCAAAGGGGATGGACGCAGCAAATAGAGGAAAAGATGGTTATGTGCAGAGAGCTGAAGAATATGTTAAATTGGGTGGTAGAATTAGGTTTTAAGTCTCTCAAGCCGTGAAGAATGTAGACTTTTGTTTAGCCAGTTTTTTTTGTATTTTTCTGTAAATAAACTAGAAAAATAGAGAAGCTGTTTTGCTGGTGCAGGTTTATTCCCCCTATTTTAAAAAGCATTATCCATTTTTTTTTAAAAAACGAATTTTTACTGGAAATGTATCTGCTATTATCGCTCCATGCACTAGCAAACCCTGTAAAAAAATTTTTGGGGCCACATGAGATTTTTGGAAAACGGTTTTTTTGGTTTTAAAAAAAATAAAAAAATTGATATGTCAGATCTGTTGTGACTACATAATGATGTGGTATACTGTGCATTTTTTCAGGGCTTGCCTTTTAAATTTTTTATATTGCATTCATGCCCAACATTTTTTTTTCCCAGCGCATTCTTCAATGTCAATCTTGTAAACCCTTCCTTTAA
The DNA here is from genome assembly GCA_025379985.1 of Phyllomedusa bahiana. Lineage (NCBI taxonomy): Eukaryota > Metazoa > Chordata > Amphibia > Anura > Hylidae > Phyllomedusa > Phyllomedusa bahiana. The sequence continues at coordinate 68,015 of JAODAL010016233.1, read as the reverse complement.
AGCAGATTTTTTTTCCAGTATACTCTGTAAATTAAGAAGCCTTCAGAGTCATTTGACACTTTTACATGTGAAATAACAGTTAGCATAAAAAGGTTGAGTGGAAAAGATAACTGAACATAATTCTAACCATGAATACAGATCCTTAAAACCATCAGCACTTTTATTGTATAGATAAAATATATGGATTAGAGTCTTGAACCCTCTCCGCTCCTTTTCTATGAGGGACAAGCAACTAGTTTAACAGAACCCCCTTTAGAGGAAGAATTATCCAAACAAACAATTTTCCCCTCCAACTTCCTGTCCGTAGGTAATGCTGCAGTCATTTTGGATTAGCGATAAACAGTCATGAAATTGGAAACAGCTTCTTTTAGCCTTACACAAGAATCTGCAAAAACATGAATACTTGTACCCAAAAACTGTGATTCCAATTCAAACATTCTAAAATAATATACGGTGCATGCTTAACTGTGTGTCAGCCTACAAGTCCATATTAAATGACATTTCCAGATGCCAGAAAAGCAAAGCGATTTTACATCATTAAAATGCCCAGAACCATTAAGAACATTGCAATTTTAAATTTCCCTTTTAAACCCCCTTTGTTTAAATGATAAATAAAATGCTTTTTTTGGTTTAGTAAAAATTTTGGTATTTTTTAGAGTCATTTGCAAAAACAGTTTCCTAGGGGTTTGATCAAATACGAGCCAGTGTGATATAGCACTTGCTATTTTGGCTTTGCCACATAATATCCCTGTAAAATAAATACAGAAGCATGTATTTGTCAGCACATGCTTACTGGTAACCTGACCGTACAGAATGTTTTGAATCAGGTTAGGAAGTGGAACGATTATGTTACACATCACAGGAAATGTAAAATTGACTTCTAGAAAACACAAAATACAGTCCTATACTGTCTGACAGTGAATCAGCTGTTCTATGGTGTACAGCATCATTTTTTCTGCACATCGAGGCATTTTCACAATTAATGTAATTATTTTGCCAGCTTGCAAGAGACACGTATTCAAATTTTATTTTGATCTTTACTTCAAGTTATTCACTTCAATTATGCTTTCTAGTATTTTTCAGTTAAAGGGGTTTTCTCACTATGCACTTTCACAGTCAAAACCAGCTTTTCTTTCACTCTGGTCTCCTCGGACTGTGGGTAGTTCTATATCAGTGATTAGCATATTAAGTCTCTCTCCATAACTAGCTGAGACATTTCAAGGAGCAGTGCAGGAAATCTATCTGTAAGTAAACAAAGCTACAGTCCCTCTGTGAGGTGATGTCAGTCTCTGTTCTCAGCTAACAGAGTTATGGTCTAGTATGAAGGCTACCATAGAAACCTATGTGCACTCAGAGCACATAAAACGCTCTTATCTATTGAGTAAAATAAAATCTTTTGACCAATGTACTTAGGAAATGTCGCCATTTAACTGTCCCTTCATGCTAATCTTTGTAGTGAGAACACCCCTTTGATGGTAATAATTCACATAAAATACGCCCATAGAATGCTCATGCAATTGAGATGATAGGTCTGGCCAACGGCTTGTTCTTTCTACCAAACCTATGAGACATTTTGGCTAGGCCCCGTACAGCAGTACCAGGAGTACTGCCTTAACGGCAGACCCTGGTCTTAAGTACCAGTGGCACATGTGTAGTATTTTCGGGTTGTAATCTATGTATAAGGAGCATGTGTGCAGCATGTGTTCTGTGTATGTATGACGCGCATGCGACATGTATTCAATATGTGAGCTGCATGTACTGTATGACACTAAAGTGCGTCCCATATGTATAACTGTTGCGTGAAGCATATGTTCCATGTATGAGTGTTGTGTAAGTGGAATGTGTTCTATGTATGAGTGGCATGTATCATATGTATAAGTGGGTTGTGTGCAGCTTGTGTCAATTGGCTGACATCACCATTCAGTACTAAGCACTCTGAACGCTGATGTCAGTCAATGACACATGACTGCCAAAGCAGGTCAGTGGCTGCAACAGTGACTTCATGTTTGAAAGAAGACCAGAAGAAAACATAAGCCTGGGGGAGAGTAAGGACAGCTCAGCACTGGATCCAAGGTGAGAGGGGATGTGAGTATTTTTTTTTATTTTTTAAAGGGCAACAGTATTCTAATTAATAAAAATGAATATATTTATTTACCGGACAACCTTTTTAAAGGGGTTCTTCGGGAAAAGAAGAAAACTAAATAGATAAACTACACATCATAATGAAAAAATATCCTAAATAACTTTAATTAGAAAAGTCCGCTTGTTTTGTCTAGGGGATAATCATAATAGGAGACCAAAATGGCCGCCGAGCACCTTCCTCAGCAGAAACTTGTCCTACAGGAAGTAGGACAGACTCTGTGAGATACTTCCTGGTTATGCTGACTGACATAACTGAGCTGAACTGACAGACTTGATGGACAGCTCTGAAAGGAGAGAATTGTAGACGCACACATTTATACATATAAATTTGGTGTGGATATAGTATATAGAATCTACAGCTCAGCTGGGAGGAAACCGTTTTTGTGGGACATGTAAATTTTCATACAACGTAACTACAACTGTAGCTCCATCCACTAATCCAGTGAGAGGAAAGATCCAACATGGCGATAATATGTGACATAACAGCGTCTGTCATCTGTTCACACACTGGATTGTGACAGATATTTACTGTTTATCATTACTATTCCTCCATTATTTGTTCTTAATTTTTTGGTTTCTCACATAATCCCTTTAAGGTACATGGAGCAGGCCCAGAAACTGAGTAGACTCCATGCCCAGTAAGTGCTGGCTGATTATTAATATTAGTTATAGCCAACCCCCGTCATCAGTAGCCAGAATCAGAGGTGACACAATGCTGTTCATTGTACTACTTAAATGCTGCAACCAATCTAACTGTGACAAATAAGCCATTGAAAAGTAGTGTGATGCTAGCTTCTGCTGCAATTACAGCATACCATTGGTTGCCATGGCAGCCAGGAGCCTTCAGGTGTGCCATGATTTTGCTCCCATTAAACCCTGTCAGAGGCAGTGTGTAATCTGAGATCTCTAAAATGGCCCGATCCGCTGGTAGTCTTTAGTGTTTGGGAGTATGGGACATGCACTCACACACTATTTTTTCAATCCTGCCACTTGCCACCAATCTGTCATGAACAGCCTCTGTTTGTTGGCCAAAAAGGGCAGGACCCTTTGACTGCAGCCTGACACATGAATCAATATGTGACATATACATGATGTTCTGCACTCCTTATGGGTAGAAAAGGTCATCTGGATATCGTTTCACAGATATCGTCTGTCCACGCAGGCAGAGGGAGGAACAGGGCATGAGAAAGTATAGCCGATGCGGCAGTTTGCATGGCACAACACTCGCCCACAACCTTTTCCGGCTGAGAGACCCCTTTTCATTAGCACCAGTGAAATAGTACTCTGCCAGGCAGGTAGACTGCCACAAGTTACTCATTAGATATAAGCCCGGTCTGTTAATTAGATTATATTAGGCCAGAAACCAGCCCCGGTAGTGTAAAATGTAAAACCGAGAACACAGATGTGTGGATTCATGAATCAAGATAAAAGATCAGCCCAAGACTAAGTTGATTTATTTAATTGCCCTAGGGGCACACTAGACAAGACACTACATACACAGTGGGTACAGATATATACTATGGTCAGATATTTAAACACAGGTATGGGGTTAGAGACAGTAAAACGCAGACAAGCAAGTTACCAGGTATAATGCCTTAGTGCTGTGTAGCCATATGAGGGTGTGTGATGCAAGCAAGTTCCTGGTTCTGTCTGATTTGCTTGCATGACAAAATTCCCACTCAGAAGACAACGGCAAGCCACTGCCAGGCACGCACTTTTATCCTCAGCTGGTCACACCCCATCACGCCGATAGGATACTCTCATCTGCGCCAAGTGGTTTAAATCTCAGGAACTACAATGGGTCATAATTTCTCCTGGGGAGGCCACACAGAAAGGTGGCTCTGGTACCATCACACCCGGCTGATGGTACCAAACTCTTTAGAAGAGGCCTCCTTCTGGGACGACAGACAGGCAGACCAATTTGACGCAATATGGTCTAAGTAATGACAGGCTGATTCCCCCTCCCCCTGTTCTGAAAGCTCTGGGACAATGCTGGAAGTAGAAATGGGCAAATTTCTCAAAATTTCGATTTGCTGAAAACAGCTATTTCCTGGCTGCAGAGAGCCTGTTGGGTGTTGTAGAATGTTGTGTCGTACTCAAATATGCATATGTAGCATAGTTTGGTCTTCATACAATGCTGTGTTTTAGTATGACACACACATGACAGCCGCCGCTTTTAGAATCGCTTCACTCTTCAATTCCCTGGACACTCACAGGGGCAAAACTGACTAAATAACTTAAGTCGGAACGCAGCCTGACAAAGTCAAGTCAGCGCCAGCTGGAAAGAACCAAGCTGGGGGCTAAAATTCTACAATAGCGTCAAAGAACACAATAGTAGGTTCCTGGAGCCGGCACAAGTCGCAGCACAGTAAGGGGACATCACAGCAGGGGTCACCCCGCAAGGCCACAGCTTTACACCGTCACCAGATGTTTCCAGGGAATATGACAGAACCTGTTCTGTTAAACGCTGATACATGTAGAGGCCCCCCAAATGAGTGGAGAGGGTGTCGGCAGTAATTTTACGTTGACGTCACTGATCATGTTGCCCTTCCTTTCATCCGTCAGTGTCCGCTTTCAATCGGTCAATAATCCATCAGTATTGCTAAAGCCAAAAACAAACAGGAGTTGATCCAAAACAGAGATTATCAGCAAATGGGATATTTGCATGTCTTCTGTGTTCTGTATCCACTCCTGCTTTTGGCTAGCTAATCATCAGACAATCCTGATCCTTTTCATTCCTTCTGACAGATGAAAAGAAGGGGAAAACCAAACATAGTGGCAAGCATAGAGTGGTGGAGGGTGGAAACAGCCCTTAGGAAACCACAGTGTGTTCCAGTGAGACAGCGGTCAGTTGGCAGCAGCATGAGTAGGCTACAGAGTGGCACAATAACAAATTCTGGAGGTGGCAGCAACATCAGTAGGCCACAGAGTGGCAAAATGACACAGTGTGGAGGTGGCAGCAACATCAGGAGCCCACAGAGTGGCACAATGACACAGTGTGGAGGTGGCGGCAGCAGCAACAGCAGCAGCAGCAGCAGGAGGTCAGAGAATGGCACAATGACAGAATGTGGAGGTGGCGGCAGAAGCAGCAGCATGAGGTCAGAGAGTGGCGCAATGACAGAGTGTGGAGGTGGGTGGCAATTATTGTCCCTGGTAAAGTTGGTGGGAGGCAGATGGAGCACCGGGCAGCAGATGTGTGGCATCAGGTGGGTGAGAGCATCAGAACAGTGGCTGAGGCAGGTAGTTAGAATCCAGACTCATTTCTTAAAGTTTTGGGGAGGCGTCATGGCTGATCTAATCTGATGCATAGGGCATTGGTGTGTGGAAATCCTGGCCTATCCACGCCTGATTCATCTTTACAAAGGTTATTCTCTCCACATTTCTTGTGGACAAGCAGGTTCTCCTTGGTGTAACGATGGTCCCCGCCGCACTGATAACCCGGTCTGATGCCACACTACTGGCCGAGCAGGACAGCTTCTCCACTGCAAACTCGGCAAGTTGCGGCCACACATCCAGTTTGGCTGCCCAGTAGTCCAGCGGATATTCTACCTGGGGTGGCAGAGTGCTGTCCAAGTAGGCCACCACCTGCTGGTTCAGGGTCTGCTCCAGTTCCTGCTGCTGCTGAGTACTCTCCTCACTAGGCTGGTGAAGGAAGTTGCTCATCAACGACTCCAGACTTAGGCTGCTGCTGATGGAGCTGCTACTGCTCCTACCCCCCCACCTCCCCACAGCAGCCGTAGCAGTGGTATGTGAGCCATGAGGAACCCCCCGGTGAAACCTGTCAGAGGATGGACCATGGCGCACATAGGCAGCGGCCAACTGACTAAAACGGGATTTTTCTCAAAGTATGCAATTTTTGCTCCCTCTCAGCAGCTGGAAAAAAGCTCCCATTTTGGACCGGTAGCGAGGTCAAAGAGGGTGGAGAGCCAGATGTCATCCCTGCGGATGGTGATATTCGGCTGTCACTAGCCAAGCAAATGAGCATGGGCTGTGGGCCATCTGTGGCAAGTGACTTGAGGAACTACCTGCCTCCAATCTCCATGTTATCTGCCCATGGTATGTTGGTTCATCTGCTTCATCTTCCTCATCTATCTACCTCCTCGGTATGATCCTTGCTCCTCATTCTGTCACCAGAGTAGAAAAATCACTAATTTCGCCAGACAATGCTGATGCTCCAATGTCCTCCTCCTCCTCCTCTAGTTCAGCCCACACCAGACTCACGTTGCCATGAGATTTAGTCACCACGTCCAGTACCCTGACTAAACTGATTATTTTGCTGCAATTGTCAGGACATTGATAAACAGTGGATATGACGTTTTAATTCATCCCGTAAGTCATGGCGCTGCAATAACCGATGGCCTCCTCAAAGGCCTGAGCAACGGGCAGATATCCTCATTGATAGCTGCCACTCGGCTGACATTCAAAATTAACTCTGGGGAGTACTCCTGTCCTGCCTTTGATCAATCAAAAAAATCATAAATTGGAACCTTTCCTGTTCATACAGTCGGTCTAACCTTTTATGGAGGCCATGGAAAATTCCCAACAGGGTGAAACATCGCATATTAATAGCCTATGTTGGGGGGGCCTTGTTCTGCCGCTGCATACTCAAGGGGGTGCTTGCTTGGCTTCTGTAGGAATGGATGAAGTGCATACACTGTTTCCTGCCATTTTTAGTTTGATCTTGCAGATGGGTGGAACGGACATCAGGAAGACCTTTTGACAACCAGATTGAACACATGCCACAATTGCAGAGGAACATGGGTCATCCCTCTCGGTGAGAGTGTGGACACCCATGTTACTTCCATTGTCTGTCACCATGGTTTCGATTTGCTGTTGTTGCGGAGGAAAGCCGCACATCGATTTTCTTGTTGCATGATGCGGATGCAGTTCCACCCTGTGTGACTTCGTCTCGCACAGACAAAACCAGGTGTAGAAACTGTGTGGAAACGCTGTGCCCTGCACATGTGGTATGATGGAGCTGCACTTAGACTTTGTGTGAGGCTGAGGTTGGTGGTGGAGGAGGAGGCGGAACATTGGCGCAGGAGCAGCAGTTTGACAATGTGGAGGATGAAGCGGCGTCTTCGTCCAAGTTGTTGGTTTAGCTGGCAGGAAGCAAATTCACCCAGTGCACTCAAAAGACAGGTACTGTCCCTGACCGTAGTTACAGCTACACATTATCCGCGCTGCCGTGCACCTTGGAACCAAATGATAAGCTCAAGGGACTGGCCCACCTTCTGTTTAAATATTTGTGAAGGTGTTACTGCCTTTTTGTAAAATAAATTTACGGCTTGGAACTCTTCACCTCGGTTAGGCACAGGCCATTAATTCCCTGAATGGTGCAGAGCCCACCATTTTGAAAGGGAGGGACTGCAGTACCAACAACTTGGACAGGAGGACTGTCAGCTTTTGCACCTTAGGATGGTTGGACGTATACTGTTGTCACTTTGCGATCGCCTCTTTGAATAACTGCTGGCGCCATGAGTGGCAAGGAGAAGGAGGATCTGTACCGGGAGATGATGGCAAAGAAAAATAGCTCTCTGAGGCCAGATGGTTGGGTAGAGCCTTTGACAGGCTGAAATTCCAATGCGTTGCCACTGGGTGCTTGCTGTTGGCACTCGTGGCAGCAGGGATGGACCACCACATCTGAGGACACGTTTGTCCAGGCCACTGGATGGTGACGCTGCATGTGTTGACGGCAGGGCCTTGTGCCACGTTAGCTCCCCTGGATGTATTTCTCCAACAGTTCACATAACACATGTTCGCTCCCCGTGTCTTAACAAAAAACGCCACACTCCCCGAGTAGGTGATTTCCCCCCAAACCCCCGCATGGTGGAAAAACTCCCCGAGTGCCTGGTGGCCCCTTTGCCCCCTTTTTTGGGCCCTGCAAGGGTATTACCCCGGGTTTTGGGGCTCCCGCCTTGACTGCTGCCCCCTGCTGTTCCCCACCACTATTCTTGTGGCTGCGTGTCCCGGGCCCAAAAAAGTGACATCTTCCCCCGGACGAGAGGGATGATAAAAACCCCTGCTTCACCTGGCCCAAGTTCGATCGGCTACTCATTTGATTTGTTTGGGAGCGTCACCTGTTTTCTAACGTCTTGGTTGCGGGTGACCTCTAAAAACTTTCCCCCAGTCAACCCATAAATACTTTGCCCTACTGCCAAAAAGCAGGGGATGGCCCCCATCTTTTGCTCCAAGTCCTGCGATGCCCTAAAAGAGTTATCCTTGTGTTATCGGCCTGAGCCCCAGCCCACTAGTATTTTTCTCTGGCGAGGGAACCAGATGGGACAGAGGTGGGTTGAGGAAAGGTGATGGCCCCTGCCCGCCCCCAGGCCATGCCAAAAAGGTTTTTGGGAGGGGAAAAACCCCCGACTTTGGTGGGGTTGAAGATGCACGGGAAAAGTTGATGCCCTAGTTAACCAATCAAGAACCTTGGTTGGTGGTCAACAACGGGCCACAGAGAACGGCAGTTTTTTAGCCCCCCCGGTCACCCCTAATCCCATGCCCCCTTATGTGCTTGGCCCTGTGGTTGTCCGGAATTTTGGCCCTTTCTACTCCATATGAAGGCCTCCCACCTCTCGTCTGACATACTGTTTGGCAAAAATTTACAGATTTTTTTAATAAAGATGTTTTTGATAAAATATCACCTGTTTTTTTACTCCAAATACATTCCCAAAACAGGCTTGGATATTAAATACCCTAAAAAAAAAATGAACATTAAAAATTAGGCTTATGGGGGTAAAAAAACACACGTTTTTATAAAAATACCCATGAAAGGCTTTTTTAACCCTTGGTTTATTAAATACCCCACTGAAATAAAAACAGATAAAATTTAGGCAATAAAAAGTAAAAAAACACTGTTTTTACTCAAATAAACCCCACTAACAAAAGGTTAATTAAACTCTTGGATTTAAATAACTACAAAATTGGGGATGAAATTTAGGCGAATATGGGGGAAAAAAACATGATTTTACCCCAAATAACCCTAAAAAAACAGGCCCTTTTTAATTTTAAAAACCCTTGGAAAAAAATTTTAAAAAAAAAAAACCTTTAACCAAAAAAAATTTAAAAAAGGGTTTTTTTAAAAAAATTTTTCAAAGGAAAAAATTGGAAAGGGGTAAAAAAAAAAAAAAACTGTATTTTACCCCAAATAAACGACTGTAAGGTGGGTGTGGTCCAGGACCACCGCAAGCGGTGGCAACAACCCGCGCCAGGGGGGGGTTTTAAGTAGGTCCCGGTTTTCACCAGAGCCTGCCACAAAGCGGGATGGACTTTCTGCGGCGGGATTCTACCAAGTCGATACCCCTGACACGGCGGGCTTGCGGTGGCGGCCAAGGTGCAGCGAGGTACAGAATCGTGAGACAAGAACCGTAGTCGTGGGCAGGCAGGAAGTTCAGGGCAGGCGGCAGAGATTCGGAGTTGAGAAACATAGCAAGAGGTCGGGTACACGGCAAGGCAAGAACACACTTAAGGAATGCTTTTTCTAAGGCACAAGGCAGCATAGATCCAGCAGGGAAACACCGTGGGCCGAACCAATATATAGGGGCAGTGCCCGGCAATTAGCCAATGACCGGCGCGCTGGCCCTTTAAATTTACAAGAACGAGCGTGCCTCGGCCAACAGAGGACGTGGATGGAACAGGAACGTGGTGTGGTGAGTCCACAGAGCGAGTGCGCCCATGGCTCGTCCCACGGCCATCTACACTCGCTACATTCCCCCCCCCCCGCCTTAGGTCTCACCCTCTTCTTGGGCCGAAGGAACCTGCGAATAAGATCTTGGTTCAAAATATTAGATTCCGGTTCTCAGGACCTCTCCTCGGGACCAAAGCCCTTCCAATCAACAAGAAAGAACCGCTTACCCTGATGGTCTTCATGGCCGAGATGTCCTTTACTTCAAACACATCAGAAGCGTCTACTACCGTAGACAGAGACAAACTCCTCTGAGAGAACCGGTTCAAGACCAGGGGCTTTAGGAGGGAGACGTGGAAGGCGTTCGGAATCCGGAGAGATGGGGGTAGGCAGAACTTGTAGGACACCGGCTTCAACTGCCGAAGTACTCTGAAAGGTCCCAGAAACCGCGGACCCAACTTATAGCTGGGGATCTTGAGTAGTGTTGAGTGATTACGTTGGCTATCGACATCGGGCGATAGTCGATAGTCAGCCACATCGATAAGGTTTTTCGTATCATCTCCGATGCCCTTAAAGTCTATGGGACAAAAAACCCCTTCTTCTTCCCCCAAAAGGGTGGAGAAGTGGAATTAACGCCACAACAGTAAAAATGGATCCTGCTACATTTAGGCACAAACTATGCAAACAAAAAGCCACAAAAAAAAAAAGTACACCCCATTATTCCCCTGTCTTGTAACAGATGCCCCTTAAACCTGCTACCCACAAAAAAAAGGCCAGAAGGAGTATTATTTGAACCTCATTTTATTGACTGGACATTGAATATCCCTTCCGGAACGCGCATGACCTAAAAACCGCATGACCCCCAGTTAAAAAGTGCCGGAAGAAAGTAGTATTTTGAACCCCCTTTTAGTTGAACTGGACATTGGGCAAACCCCCTCCTGGAGCAGCATGACCCTTAAACCCGTTGACCCCCGATTAAAAAGTTCCGGGAAAAAGGAGTCTTTGAACCCCTTTTAGTTGAATGGAATTTACAAACCCCGTCCTGGACCCGCAACATGACCCCTTTAAACCCGTTGACCACAGATTAAAAGGGGGCCCGGAAAAAAAAGGGGTCTTTAACCACCATTTGTTGAACTGGAATTGATATCCGAAGGAAAACCCCAGTATGCCCTTAAACCCGTCGACCCCCCAGATTAAAAGTGCCGGAAAAAAAATTTTCAAAAAAATTTTAGTTGAACTGGGGCATTGCTTTTTATGCCCGGACCGCGTATGCCCTTAAACCTGTCTGACCCCCAGATTAAAAAGTGCCGGAAAAAGGAGTTTCTAACCACCCTTTTAGTTGAATGGACATTTATATACCTGTCCCGTGCCACAGCATCCCGGGGTGGAGTTTCAGTGGGTGCGGTGAGGGGCCCAGGTGGCGTTTGTCATCATTAACCGAGGTTTTTAAAAAGCCCCGATGAGCGAGCAACGAAAACTGCGTGCTGAAGCGAGTGCGGAAGGGAAGTGTGAGAATCCCGCCTTCCTCAGTACGCATCAAGCCTGGGTAGCGCTTTTCCCTCCCTATGAGTGGGACAATTGGCTTCACTTGGAAATACTGGGGTTAAGTCCGTTAACCCCGGTTCCCCTTTTTTTGCTTCTTTTTTCATTTTACTAACGTGCTGGAGGAAAGGTCTTGTCGTTGTTCTTGTCCGTGCTCCATATTCCATGTCCCCTGATAAACCCCATTGGTCAGTTTTCCTGTCCTCCTTGTAAATTCGAGGAAATTTTTTTTCCAGCTATTTTGTAATGCAATTTTTTAGTAGTTTAATTCTAGAAAAAAAACTTTTTAAAATAGGTGGATCCCACCTGTCTTTGTTTCTCTTTTTTTTTTTTATATTAAAGGGTTGTCTCATAAGGGGTTGTAGCTATGTTAAAAGATCTTGCAAAAACAAGTAATTTTGCAATATGTGTCCTTTAACAGTTTTCCAAACCTTTTTCCTTTTTTCTAAACAGCACCATCCCCCTTTTGAGCCCTCTTGACAATTTGTGAAGAAAAAAATGTCTTTTAAAGAAAAAAAAATTTTTTAAAAATGGGAAAACCGTTGTTTAGTGCTTTGTAACAGAAAATCCCCCAAAAAATTTTCAAAACATGACCATGAGCCATTTTGGGGAAAAAACCTTGAAGAAAAAATTGTCTTTTAAAGAAAAACATTTTTTTAAATGGGACCTGTAGTATTGTGATTTCAAAGCAGCATGCCCAAAAAAAATTTTTAAAATTAAAACTTCTCAGCCACTGTTAAAAATTGTGGGGGGGAGAAATGCCATTAGAACCCAAACCCTTTTCTTTTTCCAAAAGGACCAGGGATTTTTGCTTTATTTCCAGCAAAAAGCCCCAAAAAAAATTTTAAATATAAATTTAAACCCAATTTTTAAAAATTCGGGGGAGAAATCCACTTAAAACCCCCAAATTTCTGTTCCAAAGGAAAATAATTATTGCGGGTATCTCAAAAGAAAACATGACCCCAAAAAATTATAAATATGACTTTTTAAACCTGTTTTAAAAATTTGGGGGAGGGAATTGACCCCCAAAAACCCTTGACAATTTGGAAAAAATTTTTAAAAAATGAATGTGACGAGTAAATGGAATTGGGTTTTTTCATGAAAATTGGGGTCTTTTACAGTCTCCTAAAAGCAAAACCAGCCAAAAAGAACTGTTGGGAAAATGAGAATAAAAAAAGCAGTAAGAAAAGATCTTTTAAAAAAAAAGTTTTCCCGAGGCCATTTTGTTTGGAGAGGACTGTGAAAAATTTGACCAGCAACTAAAACGGGACCGCGGGGAAATTTGGGGCCCCAACATCATTGAGGGTCCCTTTCCTTTTATTTTATCTTGTTGAAAGTCAAACGTCCACATTATCTGTGGAAAACCCGGGTGCGTTTGTTTGTAAGACTCCCCCCGGTGTGCTTTAAGGTCCCCTTCAGTTTTGACGCTGGCCCGTGGGCAGGACAAACCCCCCTATGGGGCGTGGCGAGGGAGATCGGGCCCCTTCCCTCCATTTTTTTGGTACCCAGAAGTCTATTGGGTCCTGAACCCCAAAACAACAAAATTTGGGTGTTGGGCGCAATGTCGTGCCCATGAAACTTAAATTGGGGCTGGGGGGTTGTATGGGGTGCCCTGCATTGCATGGTTGGTTAGGGGGGTAAATAAAGATTGGGCCCGAAAGGGCACCATTAGGCTTTGCCACCTTGCCTGTGATGCTGCTGCGCGTCGGCTACTTTGGGACTCTTTCTGCTGGCACGGGCGCTGACGTTGGGTTTCCCCCGTTTACATTTGAAAAACGGAAGCAGACGCAAAAAAATGTCTCCCGTTTATCAATCAGAAGGTCTCCATTTCCTGCATTTTCTCTATTTGGGGGTGGGTGGAAGGAAAAAAGCTGAGTTTTTTTTTTGTTAAAGGGGGGTCCCCGGAGGGTGGCCCCCCGTAAAAAATTGTTCATTTTGATGGCCTTAATTTCGAAAGGGTTATGTTGGAGGAAATGGGCATTCCCCAAACAATCAGGGGAGAGATGGAAGGGCCTTTTATTTCCAAGCCCCTTTGGGGCAGGGGCATAGCAAATGATCTTCCCCATCTTCCTCCCCCGCCTAAAAATTTTCGCCCAAAAAACTCTTTTCCAAAAGGCCCCGGGGGTCGGGAAATCGGTGTCTGGCGGGAAAACCTCCCCCTCCTCCTCTCCTCCGCTGCCCCCGGCACAGCCCTTTAAACCCCGCCCCGACTTGCCTGAGATGATGTACCCCGAGAGCTGATGCGCCACCCTTTCACTAAAACTCTGGACCCCCAAAACCACTGCCTAATGAAAGCCCGATGAAATTTGGGTGAATGTGGGCCTTGTGGTTTAAAGGAGAAAAAAGGCCCCGTGTCCGCTCGTGTCCGTCTTCCTCCATCGCGGGGGGGGAACTGTTGTTTCAGAGTGTCCAACGATCGTTCCAAAACTAAGATCACCACATGCTCATGCTGAAAAGGGCATTGCCCGCATGCCATTTTGGTGGTTCTTCAAAATGGCAAGGTGGTGCAGAGCTCTTTCACTGCCTCCCTCCGGTGTCAAACCCCGTGGCCCGCCCCCGCTTGTCAGGCCATGTGCACTTTTTATGGAAATGGCATTGCGCTCTGCCACAATCGTGGGCATGTGGAGGGGGAAATTTCCCAGGTGTTGCCACGTAAAACAATGGCGGTTGAGGGGGGGCCCGCTGACGCTGAAAAGCACCCCGGGGCGGGACGAAGCAGGGTGCAAGGGGAAGTGCGAATCAGCCCTCGAGCCTTCTTAGCAGGGAAACGGTTTTTTTTTTTGAAATTTTAATTTAAAGACTTTTGAGGAGACCCCCCTTTAAAGGGGGGGCCAGAGATTTCGCCCGTTATCGATACACCCAGCCAGCGCTCGGTCTCGTTGGGAAGCCGTCCACAGCTCCCGACCTGTGTGGGGGCGGTCTCCAAGAAGTTTTAATTTCAAAAGGGCCCTTGGTTTCTTGGGCACGTGATCCCAACCAGAGGCCCTTTGGGGGGGAAAGGGAAGCCCTGCACCCCCCTGCTTTTTTTGAAGAGCGGGCGGAGCCTAGAGCCCCCGTAAACCCCCCAAAGAGACATCCCCCCAAGCTCACCCAGTGAGCGGGCACAGAGAATAGCGGGCCCTTGGGGCCGTGCTTACTAGTCCATGGTCGGTGGTAGGGGGACTTTTCCGGCCACAGATCCCGGGAAAAATTTGCCCTTAAAATTTTTGGGAGGGGAAACGTGGTGGCCAGGGCGGGGGGAAAGGCTTTTCGGGGCAAAAAAAATGCCTCCTCGACATCTGGTTTTTGGGGGGCCCGGGAAAGGGCCCGGGGGACGTGGTGGAACCCATCTGTGTCCACCAGAGGGAAAAGGCAACTTTTCCCAAAAGGCCAAAAGTGGCAATGCGACATTCAGGTTTTTTGGCCCTTTGGGGTGTTTGGGGTTAAGGTTTTTTTCTTCTGCTCCCCCAAAATTTGGAAAAAAGAAGGCTGGCTGCTAGAGTGGGGCCCCTGTTCGGCGTGCGGTGTCAAAAATGGCGGGAAAAGGAAAAAAGGGGTAGGGGTGGGGCTCTGGGGGGTGTGGTGGTAACTTGGGCGGCCCGGGGGGAGGCCCGAAGCGGGGGCTGATCCCTGATCATGCTCTGAGAGAATGGGCCCGCTGGGAAGCTTTGGGGGGTGGGGAGGAGGAGGAGGGGGAGACAGAGGGTGGGGACAGTGGTTGGTGGCCCGGGTCCCGGGCTCGGCCTTTTTTTTTGGGAAAATGTTTCCCCCCATTTTCAAATCAGGGATTCGCCCCTCCCAAAATGTGGGCTAGCAGTTGGGGGTGGGTTTAAACCCCTTTGGGTTTTTGCCTCTACTTATGCGTTTCCCGCAAAGGCGGCATATGAAAATCGCGGGTTTAAATCGAGGCTTGCTCAAAGGGGAAAGGGCCCCGGGTTTTTAGAGGTCCTGGACCTTTTTACCCCCCGGCCCATAAACGAGGAGCCGGGGTTTTTTGCTGTCCGTGGCCCGGCGGGAAAATTTTCAGCGGACTTCTGCGACCCCCCCTCTCCCTTTTTGTGGCGGGACCCCGGGATTGACACTACCCCATCGTTTTTCCTCCCCGTCCACTGATGAAGCGGGTCCCCAAGCAAATTCTGTGGAAAAAAAACCGGATGGATCCGCAATGCTAATTTATCATCATCATCATCAACCAGGGGACTTGGAAAGGGGTGTGATGATTTTGATGACGACATTTTTTTGGTCAACGGGGGACGGGGGGGTTTAAGGGCCCGCTGGGGTTTCAGGGGGGTTTCATTAACCACTGAAGGACAGAAATTTGGGGACGTGTTCGTTATGAGGCCCTTTAAACCCCGCCCATTTACAAAGGGCCCCGACGGCCGCAAATGACAATTCCCCTGGCATGCGTGTTGTCGCCAGCACTGGAAGGGCACCTTCTTGTACCTTTTACCTCCATGTGCTACCCCCCCCCTTTGCTCGCTTTTAAACCCGCATTTTGTCCATGTTCAGAAATATAAAAAATTTTTAGAAAAGGGTTTTGGGAAAGTTTTGGAAAGTTCCCTTTTTTAAAAAAACGGCAAAAACACCCGCTATTCTCAAATCCCTCTAATCAAAACAAAATTGCTGGATTCAAATTTAACTGCAAGGTGTCTCTATCACAAATCTGGACGGGGCAAAAGTGCAAAAAAACACGTATCTGTTATGTTTTCGTATAATACACGGTATTTTTTGCAGCTTTCAATTCACCTGTGGTGACTAGAAAATTGCTGTTTTCAGATTTACGTGCAAGCTGCGTCAATGAACAAGGCTGTAGTGCGCCAAAGTAAAAAACACGTATTGTTATGTTTTCGTATAATACACGATATTTTTTGCACCTTTCAATTCCCCTGTGGTGACTATAAAAATTGCTGTTTTCAATTTACGTGCAAGGCTGCGTCAATGAACAAAGCTGTAGTGCGCCAAAGTCAAAAAACACGTATCTGTTATTTTTTTCGTATAATACACGGTATTTTTTGCACCTTTCAATTCACCTGTGGTGACTATAAAATTGCTGTTTTAAGATTTACGTGCAAGCTGCGTCAATTAACAAAGGTGTAGGGCGCCAAATTCAAAAAAACACGTTCTGAATCTATTTGGATAATAAAAGGTATTTTTTGCACCTTTCAATTCACCTGTGGTGACTATAAAATTGCTGTTTTCAGATTTACGTGCAAGCTGCGTCAATGAACAAAGCTGTGTGCACCAAAGTCATAAAAACACTATCTGTTATGTTTTCGTATAATACACGGTATTTTTTCCACATTACAATACACCTGTGTTTAATATAAAATTGCTTTTTTTAAGATTTACGTGCAAGCTGCGTCAATGAACAAGCGTAGTGCGCCAAAGTCAAAAAACGAAATCTGAAGGGTATTCGGATAATAAAATGTATTTTTTGCACCTTTCAATTCACCTGTGGTTACTATAAAATTGCTGTTTTAAGATTTACGTGCAAGCTCGTAAATTAAAACAAAGCTGTAGTGCGCCAAAGTCAAAAAACAGTATCTGTATGTTTTTCGTAAATACACGGTATTTTTGCCCCTTTTAATTCACCTGTGGTGACTTTTAAAAATTGCGGTTTTAAGTTTTACGTGCAAGCTGCATCAATGAAAAAAGCTGTAGTGCGCCAAAGTCAAAAAACACGTATCTGTTATGTTTTCGTATAATACACGGTATTTTTTGCACCTTTCAATTCACCTGTGGTGACTATAAAATTGCTGTTTTAAGATTTACGTGCAAGCTGCGTCAATGAACAAAGCTGTAGGCGCCAAAGTCAAAAGACACGTATCTGTTATGTTTCCGCATAATACACGGTATCTTTTGCACCTTTCAATTCACCTGTGGTGACTATAAAATTGCTATTTTCAGATTTACGTCCCAAGCTGCGTCATTGAACAAAGCTGGTGCGCCAAATTTAAAAAAATACGTATCTGTTAATGTTTTCGTATAATACACGGTATTTTTTGCACCTTTCATTCACCTGTGGGTGACTTTAAAATTGCTGTTTTTTTTGTTTACGTGCAAGTTTGGTTCAATGAACAAAGCTGTAGTGCGCCAAAGTCAAAAAACACGTATCTGTTATGTTTTCGTATAATACACGGTATTTTTTGCACTTTTCAATTCACCTGTGGTGACTATAAAATTGCTGTTTTAAGATTTACGTGCAAGCTGCGTCAATGAACAAAGCTGTAGTGCGCCTAAGTAAAAAACGTATGTGTTATGTTTTGGTATAATATCTGGTATTTTTTGCACCTTTCAATTCACCTGTGGTGACTATAAAATTTCTGTTTTCAGATTTAAGCGCAAGGTGGATATATGAACAAAGGTGGAATGGGTAAAATTGAAAATGAACACCTATCTGAAATGTATACTGATAATAAAGTGAGTTTTGCACCTAACACAGAGAAACCCGCAGTTACTAGAAATGATGTGTATCCTAATAAAGTTCAGGCTGCCCAATATCCAGGAAATATTTCAATAGCAAGAGGTTAATAATAAAGATATTGCAGTGCAATGTCTACACTAAGTCTTGGTGAACTTTATCCAGTGTTCTTTATAGAGCTTGTCTTTGTTCGCCCGTGGGGGCACACCCCCGTCCCCCCCCCGCTCCACCCGTGACTTTACAGCGGTAGATGCTCCTTTAAAATTCTCTACCTAACTACATAAAATTTTCCAATCTCTAATCTAACTAAATTGTAAGGATCACAGCTAATAGTAGAGGTTTCTCTGTGCAGAAATAGAATAAATTTCGCCGAGCTGGGTTTGGGCCACAGGCAGAGCGCAACATCCTACTCCCCATGAGACGTGAGAGACATGAGGGTGAAAAGGAAACGCTGTTCTATGTAAAATGAGGTCATGTGATTTTTCCAGCCAATCGCAACCATACACATCCTAGTCATGACGTCTGATTTGCTGGCCGCCAAAATTACAGGAAGCGACGAAAATGGCGCGATCTTAATAGATGATGCACAGATTTTAGCCTTTATTATCGCATGATAATTTCGATCACCATAAAAACCTTGCCGATTTCAACTTTGTCGATAATAATCACTCAACACTAATCTTGAGGCGTACATATCTGGAAGAAAGCCAAACCTTGTCCCCTGGGAGGAACGTAGGAGAAGATCTCCTTCTCTTGTCAACCTGGGTCTTCATGCGGGTCGAAGCCCAAAGTCAGGCATGTCGGGTCTCCCGCCAAACGGCCTTGATATCCCGAACTTGGTTGTCCACAGCGGGAACCTCCGAAATGTAGCCAAGGGGAGGGGAGGGCGTGGGTGACGACCATAGACCACAAAGAATGGAAAAAAACACCCGGAGCGTCAGAGTCCCAATGGTTGTAGGAGAACTCAGCCCATGGAAGCAGCTCGGTCCAATTGTCCTGTCGACCGGAAACAAAATGACGAAGGTATTCCCCCAAGATCTGATTTATTCTCTGCACTTGTCCATTCGTCTGGGGATGATAGGCAGAATAGATGTCCAACTTGACTTGCAAGCAAGAACACAGGGCACGCCAAAATCTGGAGACAAATTGGATGCCCCGAGACGATGTGCGAGGAGACGATGTGCGAGGGTAATGAATGCAGATGAAAAATGTGATGGAAGAAATGACCTGCCAATTGAGGAGCAGAAGGAAAACCAGGAAAGGGCCCAAAGTGGGACATCTTCAAGAATCGGTCCGTGACCATGCAGATGACAGAATTCCCTGAGAACGAAGGAAGGTCTGTGATTAAGTCCATGCCAATATGTGTCCATGGGAACTCCGGGACAGGTAAAGGGACTAAGAGACCCGTGGGCCTATGGCGTGGGACCTTGTTCTGGGCACACGTGGCACCTGAGAGAACGAAATCCTTGATGTCCTGGAGCAGAGTTGGCCACCAGTAGTGCCGTGATATAAGAGCGTAGGACTTCCGTATGCCGGGGTGACCGGCCAGAAGGGAACTATGCCCCCATTCCAGTATTTTTCTCCTGAGTGTTGGACGTACGTAGGTTTTGCCCGGTGGGACACTACGAAGATCTGCAGGAGCCACATGGACCAGCCGTTCAGGGGCAATGATGTGCTGAGATACTGGTTCTTCTGGGGCAACGTGGAGAGGGCGTCCGCCTTGACATTTTTCTCAGCTGGACGGAAGTGGCTCTTGAAGTCAAAACGGGAGAAAAAGAGGGACCACCTGGCCTGGCGAGGATTTAAACGTTGGGCCGTCTGGAGTTACTGGAGGTTCTTGTGGTCAGTGAAGACGTCAAATGGGTGTCGAGCTCCCTCCAGTAGATGTTGCCATTCCTCCAGAGCCAACAGTTCGATGGCCAACAGTTCCCGATCTCCCATGGCATAATTACGTTCCGCCGGCTAGAAGGTCTTGGAAAAGAACCCGCATGTGAGCGTCTTGCCTTTGGGACCCTTCTGAGTAAGGACCGCCCCCGCTCCCACGGATGAGGCATCCACCTCTAGGCAGAAGGGTCTCTCCGGATCAGGACAGACCAAGATAGGTGCGGAGGAAAAAGCAGTCTTCAGTTCGGAGAATGCTTCCTCGGCTGCCGGAGGCCAACATCTCAGATTTGCGTTTTTCCTCGTGAGAGCCACGATGGGAGCCACCTGTGTGAAGAAATGTGGAATGAATTGCCGGTAGTAATTGGCAAACCTCAGGAAACGTTGTATCGCCCAAGGCCGACAGGTCATGGCCACTGCAGAGAGTTTAGCTGGGTCCATCAGTAAACCCCGATCGGAGACTATGTACCCGAGGAACGGAAGGCTGGCCTGGTGGAACCGACACTTCTCCAGCTTGGCATACAGTCGGTAGTTCTGCAAACATCGCAGAACCTGGCGCACCTGTACCCAATGAGACTGAATGTCTGGAGAAATATTAGAATATCGTCCAGATATACTATGACGCAGGTGTAAAGCAGTCCTGAAGCGTCATTGACGAATTCCTGAAATACAGCTGGGGCGTTGCATAGCCCAAAGGGCATCACGAGATATTCAAAATGCCCTTCACGAGTATTGAATGCCGCTTTCCACTCTTCCCCCTCTCTAATTCTGATGAGGTTTTAGGCCCCCCGTAGGTCCAACTTAGAAAACACCTTCGCTCCCCGGGGGGTCGATCGAAG
Source organism: Phyllomedusa bahiana (assembly GCA_025379985.1). NCBI lineage: Eukaryota > Metazoa > Chordata > Amphibia > Anura > Hylidae > Phyllomedusa > Phyllomedusa bahiana. The sequence goes on along the minus strand of JAODAL010016233.1, from coordinate 47,587 downwards.
AGGCTCAGGAGATCAGAGGTGGGGATAGAGATTCTTTACTGTGATTTGTTTAGCCTCTGTAATCAATACACGGACAAAGTGAGCCATCTTTTTTCTGTACAAAGAAGAACCCGGCACCGGCTGGAGAGGAGGATTTATGAATAAAACCTTTCTGTAAGTTCTCCTGTATATAGGCCGACATGGCCTGAGTCTCAGGCACGGACAGCGGGTAGACCCTTCCCTGTTTCTCCGAGAATACGTCCCCGAAGTCCTGGTACTCTGCTGGCAGACCTGGCAGAGACTTCAAGGATGACTGTGGAGAAGAGGTGGGCACCGGGTGTGGTGCCACCACACAAAGATCCTGGCACTCCGATTCCCAATGCAGGACCTCGCCTGTCTTCCAATCGTGACGTTGCAGCCAGGGTAGCCCCAACAGGATCGCCGAGGAAGAACGAGGCAGAACGTGAAAAGAGATTCTCTCCTTGTGCAAGACCCCTACACGGAGGGACACTAGCTGGGTTATGAATTGAATGGAGTCGCTCAGAAGCTTCCCACTGACAGAAGAGATAAGCAGGGGCTTCTCCAGACGGATCACTGGCAGGCGTTAACGGGACACCAAGGAGCATGAATGAAGTTCCCGGCAGAGGCGGAGTCCAGGAAGGCAGGGGCCCGGACCGATAGACCAGCATCTGTCGTTACCTCCACTGGCAACATCAATCGTGGAGAGGGAGAATTAGCACCTAGGGACGCTTCTCCTACGGCACCTATGTTTGAGCATTTCCCGAGTGCTGGGGACGCTGCGGACAGCTTCTGCGGAAATGTTCCGGACTGGCGCAATAGAGGCAAAGATTCTCCACCCTGCGGCGGGACAGCTCTTCATCCGACAAGTGGGCCCAGTCCACCTGCATAGGTTCCTCGTTGTAGACCTGCGGAAGTGGCGGCGGAGATCTCTGGAACAGAGGGGCCAGACGATGTCTTGCTGAGTCACGTTCCTGGCGAAGCTCCTCCTGTCTCTCCGTGAAACGCATGTCTATGCGAGTGGCCAGGTGGATAAGTTCGCCCAGAGAAGACGGTAGATCTCTGGCTGCAAGTGCGTCCTTAACCCTGCAGAACAGACCTTTCTTGAATGTGGCGCAGAGAGCGGCGTCGTTCCAAGACAGATCAGATGCTAGAGTGCGGAACTGGACCGCATAGTCACCTACGGGGGAGTCCCCCTGATGAATGTTCAGGAGCGCCGTCTCGGCAGAAGACGGACATGCTGGTTCATTGAAAACTCTGCGGAATTCAGAGAGGAAGGCCTATAGGTCCGCTGTCACAGGGTCGTTCCGGTCCCAAAGGGGTGTCGCTCAAGCTAGGGCCTTTCCGGATAGCAGGCTCACCAAAAACGCCACTCTTGACCTTTCCGTGGGGAACTGGTCGGCCATTAGCTCCACGTGCATGGAGCACTGGGTAATAAAACCTCTGCAAAGCTTCGGGTCCCCGTTGAACTTGGTGGGTAATGGTAGATGAAGCTTCAGGCCTACGGATGCCAGTGGGATGGCAGGAGGCGATGGAATCACCGGCAAAGAAGACAGTTGCTGCTGCAGGGATGACAAGTGTTGTTGCATCATGGCAGACAGCTGGCCCAATTGCTGTGTCTGTTGCGCGATCTGCTGCGACTGCTGGGCAACAATGGTCGTAAGATCCGCAAGACTTGGAAAGGGCACCTTGGCGGGATCCATGGCTGGATCTAACTGTAACGGCTGGGTAGTGGATCCACTGGACCAGCTCAAGTGGTGGCAACAACCGCGCCAGGCAGCGGAGTCTAAGTAGCTCCCGGTTTTCACCAGAACCTGCGGCAAAGCGGGATGGACTTGCTGCGGCGGGATTCTACCAGGTCACTACCCCTGATGCAGCGGGCTTGCGGTGGGGGCCGAGGTGCAGTGAGGTACAGAATCGTGAGACAGGAACCGTAGTCGTGGGCAGACAGGAAGGTCAGGGGAGGCGGCAGAGATTCGGAGTCGAGAAATGTAGCAAGAGGTCGGGTACACTGCAAGGCAAGAACACACTTAAGGAACACTTTTTCTAAGGCACGAGGCAACATATATTCAGCAGGGAAGTACCGTGTGCCGAACCAATATATAAGGGCAGCGCCCGGCAATTATCCAATTACTGGCGCGCTGGCCCTTTAAATTTACAAGAACGAGCGCGTGCGCGCCCTAGGGAGCGGCCGCGCGTGCCTCGGATGGCAGAATACGTGGACGGAACTGGAACGTGGTGAGTACACAGAGCGAGTACACCCGCGGCTCGTACCGCGGCCAACGGCGCCACCCGTTCCCGGCAGGCACCCCGGGGAGAGGGTACGAGTGCGCCTGCGGCCTGCGGGCCGGAGCACAGAGCCACTCGCTACACCCACTAACAGCAGGCTTAATTAACCCTTGGATATCAAAGACCCTACAGAAATGAACAGATATAATTTAGGCGAATATGGGGGTAAAAAAAAATACTGTATTTTACTCCAAATAAACCCACTAACAACAGGCTTAATTAACCCTTGGATATCAAATACCCTACAGAAATGAACAGATGATATTTATGCGTATATGGGGTTAAAAAAACACTGTATTTTACTCCAGATAAACCCACTAGCAACAGTCTTAATTAACCCTTGGATATTAAATACCCTACAGAAATGAACAGATGAAATTTAGGCGTATTTAAGGGTAAAAAAAAACACTGAATTTTACTCCAAATAAACCCACTAACAACAGGCTTAATAAACCCTTGGATATTAAATACCCTACAGAAATGAACAGATGAAATTTAGGCGTATATGGGGGGTAAAAAAAACACTGTATTTTACTCCAAATAAACACAGTAACAACAGGCTTAATAAACCCTTGGATATTAAATACCCTACAGAAATGAACAGATGAAATTTAGGCGTATATGGGGGTTAAAAAAAACACTGTATTGTACTCCAAATAAACCCACTAACAACAGGCTTAATTAACCTTTGGATATTAAATACCCTACAGAAATGAACAGAATTGCGATTTTTGTTTATCTCGCAGCACAGTTCATCCCACAAAAAAGTCCTGTATACAGAAAAATAAAAAAGTTATGAAAACAGTGATGCACAAATATTGTTTTGCACAATAAAAAAAAAAAGCACTTCCACGTAAAACACGGATACTGAACAGTGAGCACTGTTAAAAATAGAAAAAATTACCAGGATCGCATTATTTTCTTCACCCTGCCATACAAAGAACGGATTTAAAAGCGATCAAAAAGCCTTCTCCCCCAAAAAAATTATACAAATTAAAATGTCAAATCATGCTTTACAGCTCCATTCACAGAAAAATAAAAAAGTGATGGCTCTCAGACGTGTTTTCTTTTTTGAATAAAAATGTTTTTGTTGTGTAAAAGCAGTAAAACATAAAGAAATACAAATTGGGTACCGCTGTAATAGTATTGACTGGCTAAATAAAGCTAGCATGTCATTTATACCGCACAGTGACCGCTGTAAAAATTAAAAATAACAAACTCTACTAGGATTGCTGTGTTTTATTCAAAATGCCTCACAAAAACCTTAATAAAAAGTGATAAAAGCGTCATATGCATCCCATAACTATATTAATTAAATTTTCAACTCATCCTTCAAAAAACAAGCCCCTAATCAGCTCCATATACATAAAAATAAAAAAAGTTATGGCTATCAGTATAAAATGACATAATTTTTTTTTTTTTTTCATAAACGCATTTAGATTGTGTAAAAGTAGTAAAACATAAAAAACTATATCCATTTTTTTCATGGCCCAATGCTAAAAAAACTATGGAACACTTGCGCTAAAAATGCACAATACACCCTTAGATGAGATTCATGAGGGGTGTTGAATCCAGAATAGGGCAACTTCTGAAAGGTTTCAACTGTTTTGCTACTTTGGGGGCTGTGCAAATGTGATCTGGCACCCACCAAAATCTGCGTTCCAAAAGCCAAATAGCTCTCCCTCCCTTGTAAATCCTGCTGTGCGCCCAAACAGCAGTTTACACCCATGTATAGGGTATTGCTGAACTTAGAAGAAATTGTGAAACATAATTTGTGGTGCTATTTTCCAGGATTCCTTGTAAAAACTAAAAATTTTCTGCTAAAATGGCAGATTGTTGGAAAAAAAGATTTTTTTTCATTTTCAGAGCCTTTTCATTTTCAGTGCCTAACGCTAGAAAAATGTGTGATACACCTGTGGGATCGATTTACTCAATACACTCCTGTATATGTTCCTTAAGGGATGTAGTTTCAAAGATTGGGTCTTTTTAGGGGTGTTTATTAAGTTTTACCATCTTATGGTCTCCGCAAACCTGTAATGACGCCTAAATAAAATCATAATGAAAATGGGACCCTAGAGTCCGGTAAGTGCTTCTCTGATTCTGAGGCTTGTGGTTGAGCCAAATAGCGCAAAAAGGCCACATATGGAATATCTATAAAAATGGCAGAATCTAGGGAATTGATGTTGAGTTTCATTTCATTTACCTGATCACATCTACTGTGTTCTAGTGAATAATGGATAAAAATTGATAATCTATTTTGCAAATTTTCTTGAAAATGTGAACAATTACTACTAGATTTCTTAGCCTCCTAATGTTATATAAAAAAGACATTTAAAAAAAATGATGCCAACCTACAGTAGACATATGGTGGATGCTAGTTATAAACTATTTTAAGTGGAATAACTATCTGTCTTACACACAAAAATTCTTGAACTTTGAAAATGGCAAATTTTTCTAAATTTTCACGATATTATGGTATTTTTCACAAATAAACAAGAATTATATGGACCAAAATTTCTTACTAACTTAAAGTACAATGTATCATGAGAAAACAATCTCTAAATCACATAGATAGGTAAAAGTGTCAAAAGTTATTCTCACATAAAATGACACATCAAATTTAAAAATTGAGGCTGTCAGGAAGGTCAAAACTGGCTGCAGTGGTGAGGGGTTAAAGTGGCATACAAAACCAGAAATATTTGGAAGGAAAAGGAATACTATCATCCAACTAGATCAAAGAATGGCGAACATGACAAAGAAAAATCCAATATTGAACTCCAGGGATCAAAGAAGATCTTCAGTTGTCTATGAGTACTGCAAGAATAAGAAGGCACTTATGTGAAGCCAAACTATTTTCTAGAAACGCTAGTAAAGTACCATTGCTGGAAAAAAAATACATGGACAGATTCTATGTCCATTCTATGAACAGATGAGAGAAAGATTGTTCTTTTTCGGTTAGATATGCCGCAGACAGTTTATCAGACGACCCATACAGACTGAATTCAAGCCACAATACACTCTGAAGACTGTCCAACATGGTGGTGCAAACATAATGGTTTGATAATGTTTCTCATACTCTGGTTTTGGGCTCATGTATCACATACCAGGCACCACAGACCAGCTTGAATATATAGAAATACAGGAAGAGGTCTTGTTGCTCTATTCTGAAGACATGCCCTTGAAGTGGGCATTTTAACATGCCAATGACCCCAAACACAACAGCATAAAGGAAACGTCCTGGTTACATACTAACAAGATTGATGATATGAAGTAGTCAGCCCAATCTTCAGACCTCAATCCGAGTTTGTGGTGTGACTTAAAAAATTCAGTTTTTGATGCAAAACCTAAACATACAAATGAACTGTTGAATGTAATACAGTCTGCTTGGTCTGGAATACCTGTTTTCAGGTGTCAGATCTTAGTTGGCTCCATGCCACAAAAATTTAAAGCATTTGTCAGAAGTAACAGTTACACAACTAAATATTTGTTCAGTGATATACAGAGAAAACACATCTAGGCAAAAATTTTCAGTTTATACTGTAAATATTCCAGTTGCATAATGAAAATGCACACACTGCTATTTTTTTGAACAGCCTTTTATTACATTTTCTTATTTTCAGTTTACAATTCTATTTTTCGATCATGTTTTCATTTGGATGTGAATGTACAATACTCCCCAATGCCTTTATGTATATGGAAACACATGCTATTATGAAGTTTGAGCTTTTTCTTATTTGTTTTAAACACACTACTATTAGTTTGCACATAACTGTAATTTTGGGCTTTGACTGGGCAATTGTAACACATGAATATGTTTTGATTTAAATAATTCCATTGTAGCTTTGGCTGTATATTTATGATCAATATCCTGCTGGAAGGTGAACCTACCCCCAGTCTCAAGTCTTTTGCAGCCTGTAACTGTTTTTTCCTCTAGGGTTGCCCTGTATTTAGCTCCAGCCATCATTTCCTCAACTCTGAACAGCTTCCTAGTCTTTGCTGAAGAAAAGCCTGCCCACAGTATGATACTACCACTATCATTCTTCACAGTGGGGATGACGTGTTAAAGGTGATGTGTAGTGTTGGATTCCTCCACACATATGGCGACATGTATGAATCTCGTCACATCGGAGCGCACGTTTCCGCCAGTTTTCCGGCGAAATTTGCGCCTGATTTATGTCGGCGCTGCGCTGCGCTCATACATTCTATGTAAAGTCCGCCGCGCATCGCCAGTGTTTGGGGCGCAGTGCGGGACTTAGGCGCAGTGCGGCGCTGCGCCTATGATTCGCCACCCGAGGTAGTGCACTCATACATAACATGTAAAGTCTGCCGCGCCTCGCCAGTGTGTGGGGCGCAGTGCGGGGATATGGGTGCAGTGCGGCGCTGCGCCTAATATTCGCCGTCCGAGGAGGTGCGCTCATACATGTGGGGAAAAGTCCGCCGCGCCTCGCCAGTTTATGGGGAGCAGAAGGGACTTAGGCGCAGAAGGGACTGCGCCGAAGGTGTGTTCCGATTCGAGACACGCTGGAATGCAGCGAAAAATCATTAAAGATGTCCGTGCGGAGTATGAATAAAAAAATTGCCTTTATAAAGGCGGAAAACATTCTCAGAAAAGAGCTCAATCCTCAAAAATAAAAATACATTAAAAAAAGTCACTTTCCAAAAATCTAGAACGGCGCAATATCAAGAATTAGGATCTTGGAAATTGGTGGGAAATACAGTAATTCAAATTCTGAAAGCTATTCTCATTGGTCGGCAGAAACCGGCCAATCAGAATAGGAGCGACAGTGAACCATTAAAACCTATGGAGAACTATTGACCAATCAGAATCAAAGGCGGGACCGTTCAAAATACAGTAAAAATGCAGAAAAGAGCTGAGTGGCTGAGCTAACGGGGGCTTGGCTATCTCGGCCAATCAGAATAGGAGCGACAGGGACCCATTATAGCCTATGGAGAAGTTTGAACCAATCAAAATCAAAGGTGGGACGTTCAAAATACAGTAAAAATGCTGAAAAGAGCTGATTGGTTGAGCTAGCGGGGGCTTGGCTATCCCAGCCAATCAGAGCGCGAGCTACTTGTTCCATTGTAGTCTATGGAGCGACACGATTTTATTGAATTAATATTTTTTTTTCTTTACCCCAATATTATTGTTCATTTTATATACACATCGGTACGACTTCTATACTCTTATCATTTGATTTCGGCCATGTACTGTTGTATTCCCAATTGCATTAGAAAACCCATAAGACCGTCGCTCGCTCTCCCATTGGTCCAAATAACCGTGCCTCTTTTAAGTTAGCCAATCACAGAGCCCGCTCGGAATTTCTTTTCCCCATAGAACTCTGAGAAAGTAGCTCACGCTCTGATTGGCTAAGCTGGACGAGCCCCCACTAGCTCAACCAATCAGCTCTTTTCTGCATTTTCACTGTATTTTGGACTGTCCCGCCTTTGAATATGATTGGTCAATATTTCTCCATAGGTTAGAATGGGTCCCTGTCGCTCCTATTCTGATTGATCAATACTCCTCCATAGGTTAGAATGAGCCACTGTCGCTCCTATTCTGATTGGCTGGTTTATGCCGACCAATCAGAAGAGCTTAAACAATTTGAATTACTATATATCCCAGCAATTCTCTATATTGCAATTCCTTATGTAGCGCCGGTCTCGGCGACAAACGCGTTGTTAGGGATTTAACTGATTTATTTTTATAGAAGGTTTCAGCGCTTTATCTGATAATGTTTTTACACTTAATAAAAATATTTTTTTATTCATACTCCATGCCGCACGGCGCTGAGGGCCGAGATTGCATTGCGCTGATCTCTCCATAGACTACAATGGGAGAGTAGCTCGCGCTCTGATTGGGTGGGATAGCCAAGGCCCCCGCTAGCTCACCCAATCAGCTCTTTTCTGTATTTTTACTGTCTTTTGAACTGTCCGCCTTTGATTTTGATTGGTCAAAACTTCTCCATAGGATATAATGGGTCTTTGTCGCTCCTATTCTGATTGGCTAGCTTCTGCCGACCAATCAGAAGCGCTTACAGAATTTGAAGTACTGTATTTCCCGGCAATTCTCTATATCCCAATTCCTGATGTAGCGCCGGTCTCGGCGACAAACGCGTTGTTCGGGATTTAATTGATTTATGTTTATGGAAGGTTTCAGCTCTTTATCAGATAATATTTTACACTTAATAAAAAGGATTTTTTTAATCATACTCCATGCCGCACGGCGCTGAAAGCCGAGATTTCATTGTGCCAATCTCTCCATAGATAACAGTGGGAGAAGTAGCTCGCGCTCTGATTGGCCGAGATAGCCAAGCCCCCGCTAGCTCAACCAATCAGCTCTTTTCTGCATTTTTACTGTATCTTGAACGGTCCCGCCTTTGATTCTGATTGGTCAATAGTTCTCCATAGGTTTTAATGGTTCACTGGCGCTCCTAGTCTGATTGGCCGGTTTCTGCCGACCAATGAGAATAGCTTTCAGAATTTGAATTACTGTATTTCCCGGCAATTTCCAATATCCAAGTTCCTGATATTGCACCGTTCTAGATTTTTGAGGAAGTCAGTGCTAGACTGGATCGGGGTGAGGCACTGGATGTCATATATCTAGATTTTTCTAAAGCATTCGATACGGTGCCACATAAAATGGTGGTAAATAAAATGAAAATGCTTGGACTGGGGGAAAATGTGTGCAAGTGGGTAAGTAACTGGCTCACTGATAGAAAACAAAGGGTAGTAATTAACGGAAACATACTCACGGGGATCGCTGTTACTAGTGGGGTACCACAAGGGTCAGTATTGGGGCCCTACCTTTTTAACATTTTCCCATTAATGATCTTACACAGGGAATACACAGTAGAATATCGATCTTTGCAGACGATACCAAGCTCTGTAAAGAAAATCAACACAATAGAGGATAATATGTTATTACAAAGGGATCGGGATAAGTTGGAGGCCTGGGCAGGGAAATGGCAGATGAGGTTTAACACTGATAAATGCAAGGTTATGCACATGGGGAAGAGAAATCCATTACATGATTACATGTTAAATGGAAAAACACTGGGTAAAAGTGACATGGAGAAGGACTTGGGAATCCTGGTGGACAGTAAACTTAATTGTAGCGCCAGTGTCTTTGCATCAGAAAGCTAAAGCAAATAGATCATTGGGTGCATTAAAAGGCGGCATAGATGCACATGATGAGAACATTATTCTCCATTATACAAGTCACTGTTAGACCACACATGGAATATTGTGGTACAGATTTGGGCACCGTGCACAGGAAGACATTGTAGAGCTTGAACAAGTACAAAAGGCGGTCAACAAAAATAATAAAAGGACTGTTGGACTACAGTACACAGAAAGGGATTGGCAAGATTAGGGTTTAATTATTTAGATAAAAGAAGGGTCTTCGGGTGACATAATAAATAGGGTTTAAATACATCAAGGTCAATATAGAGATCCTCCCAAAAATTAAATAAACACAGGGCTGTATATAGAACAAGGGGGCATCCTTTACGGTCTTGAGGAACGAAAGTTTACTACCAAAACATAGAAAGGGATTCTTTACTGTAAGAGCAGTGAGACTAGGGAATCCTGCCAGTGGACTTGTCATGGGTATCAATAACTATTCAAAAAGGTTTGGATGCATTTCTGGGCGTAAAAATATAAACAGTATATAAGTGACTAGTTTCGGGAGAGGGTCATTGATTCCAGGATTTTTCTGATTGCCAGATTTGAGTCAGGATAATTTTTCCCTAAAATGAAGGACAATTGTCTTCTACCTATTGGGGGTTTTTGCCTTACCTGGATCAACACCTTAGCACACAGGCATAAATCTAAATGGACGACTTGTCTATTTTTTAGCCTTACAAACTATGAAACTATGAACTATGATTTTTTTAAATGTATTTTTTTATTTTTGAGGTTTGAGCTCTTTTCTGAGAATGTTTACCGCCTTTATAAATTCGATTTTTTTTTTTGGAATCATACTCCATGCCGCACGGAGCTGAGCGCCAAGATTTCTATTGCGATCTTCTATGTTTCCTCGCTTCACTTCGCCTCCGCCAGAGCATTTAGACCAAAATAAACTAGGTCTGACTGTCGGAGCTGCCGAGAGCTGCAATGCGCCGCACTTTGCCGACTCGCCATCGTACATGCCTCGGAGTTTTCGAGCACGCCGCGTCTCGCCCCGGAACGCCTACATCGCGCCCACACCGCGCCCATTACCCGCCCCTTAATGCGGGACGCAGTTGAAAGTGCCGAATGCTGCGCCTAACACCGCATCCCTGTGTCCGACAGGGGGATTCGGGCCGGGAGGCGCAGGTTACGCCAAAAAACAGATGAAAGTTTAGGTGGATGGTCATGTCTTAGTAGACTAGCAGTGTTGCCTTATTCCTTTGTTTATATATGATAAATTGAACAGTGCTTTGTGAGATATTCAGAGCATGGGCTATTTTTTAAAAACTTAACCCATCAATACACTTTAACACAACTTTATCCCTCAGCTATCTGGTGTGTTCCTTGGTTTTCATGATGCTGTTTATTCATTAATGTTCTCTAACAAATCTCTAAGGTCTTCACAAAACATCTGTAGTAATACTGAGGATAAATGACATGGAGATGTACTCAATTTGCTAATTATGTGACTTCTAAAGGCAATTGAAAAACAATATTTGGTTCAGCACCTCCAAAAAACTTTAAATGTGGGTGCACGCTGTGATGGCTGTAATCTAAAAACACATAACAATAACAGCAGCACACAAAAATAGAATACGTTGAAAAAAACTTTCTGCTTAAAAAAACACGAAAGTTTTATGAGGTTCTTAGTTCACACTTATGCGCAAAATTGCTTAAGCCCACCTTCAACTTCAACGAGACCTCAAATGTAGGACCCACCTGCATTTGAGGTCTCGTTGAAGTCGAGGTGGGCTTAAGCAATTTTGCGTAAAAGTGGAACTAAGAACCTCATAAAATTTCGTGTTTTTTATAAGCAGAAAGTTTTTTTTCAACGTATTCTATTTTTGTGTGCTGCTGTTATTGTTATGTGTATTCTAAAGGCAATTGGTCACTATGGATTTTATTTAGTAGTATCAGAGTACAGGGGGCTGAATTAATTTGCATTTCATACTTTTCAGTTTTTTAGTTTGTAAAAATCTGGAAAAGAACTTATTATTTTCTTTACACTTTTCAAATACTTGCTATTTGTTTTCCTCCATCACATAATATATAAATAAAATATATTTAAGTTTGTGTTTAATTTTTGAAAGTGAGGAACAGTTCAGGAGGAATGAATGTAGTACAGTCTACTTGGGCTGGAATACCTGTTTTCAGATGACAGATGTTAGTTGACTCCGTGCCAAAAAGATGTAAAGCAGTTCTCAGAAATAAAGGTTACACAACAAAATATTAGTTCAATGAAATACAGAAAAGCTAAATCTGGGAACAAATTTCAGTTTATACTATAAATATTCTACTTGGATAATCAAAATGAACACACTGATGTATATTGAACAGCATATTATTAAATTTTCTTCATTTTCAGTTCAAAATTTGATATTTCGATCCTCTTTTCATTTGGATGTGAATGTACTCTTAGTTCCTTTATGTGTATGCAAATAATAGTTATTATAAGGATTGAGCTTTTTCTTATTTGTTTGAAACACACTGTACACTGATGAATTAAACAGTGCTTTGTGAGGTATTCAGATATTGGGCTATTTTTAAAAAAACCTAACCCAGTAATAAAACCTTGCAACAACTTTATCTCTGAGCTGTCTGGTATGTTCCTTGGTTTGCATGATGCTATTTGTTCATTAATGTTCTCTTACAAACCTCTAAGGCCTTCACAAAACAGCTGTAGATACACTGAGGATAATTTTATATATATATATATATATATATATATATATATATATGTACTTGATTTACTAATTATGTGACATCTAAAGGAAGACTTCTAAGAGAGCAGTCGGCTCAATCTCCTCGGCTTCCTGCAGCATTTCTTTTGCCCACAGACCTCTGGTTGCATTCATATGTAGTCATATCTCCTTACCTCATCCTACACTGGTACATGTATCCACTATTATCGGTACTTTCCATACCTTATCCTATATTTAGAGATGGGCGAATTGATTCTAACGAAGTGGAATTCGTTTAGAATTTCAGGAAAACTTAGGTTCGGAACGAAGTCGAACTTTGGGGTACTTGGCGTGAACGAAGTTTGCTTTTGATTGATAAAATGGCTGCGAGCACATGGCATTTCATGGGGCAAAGAACTCTGGGAGGAAGACGGGCATAGCCTACATGACATGTGCAGAGATGAAGCCAATAAGAGACCGGCGGGATTCTGTGACGTTACCGCACTATATAAGTCTGGGCGCGACGCTGGGAGCTCATACCGCTCTCACTGTACTGAGTAGGGAAGGTGCTGCCGCTGCTTCTTATAATAGCTGATACTAAAGAACTCGATTTTATACAGCGATTTTTGGGGGGGTGTCACAGCTTGTCTCAGAGACTGCTTCTCTTAACGTTCTATTTCTGATTTTGTGGGGTATTGGATCTGAAGTCCAGTGTGCGTCCAGTGCAGCTGCATATACATTTTAATGCTATCTGCTCACAGCACATTGAATATCCAAGGGTGATCTAAGCCTGTTCCTGTTGTATTCATTTAAAGAAACAGCGTTTTTACAATACAAATACCACTTCATTTTTGGCTGCTCAATTCTTTTGCGCAATTTACATCCAGGGGTTAATTAAGCGTTGTTCTGCTGCTGTGGTGACTAAAAGAAACCATCTTTTTCACCGGCAAAAAATACATTTTTCCTGTAGCATAATTCACAAGCGAAGGTTAATTACAAGTTTTTCTCTTGTTGTGTAGCGTAAAATACACGCCATTGTAACACGCTACAAAGCTGGTAGTTTTTGGCTGCTCAATTCTTTTGCGCAATTTACATCCAGGGGTTAATTAAGCGTTGTTCTGCTGTTGTGGTGACTAAAATAAACTCTTTTTCACCGCCAAAAAAGACATTTAGCCTGTAGCATAATTCACAAGCGAAGGTTAATTACAAGTTTTTCTCTTGTTGTGTAGCATAAAATGCACGCCATTGTAGCACGCTACAAAGCTGGTAGTTTTTGGCTGCTCAATTTTTTTGCGCAATTTACATCCAAGGGTTAATTAAGCTTTGTTCTGCTGTTGTGGTGACTAAAAGAAACCATCTTTTTCAACGCCAAAAAAGACATTTTGCCTGTAGCATAATTCACAAGCGAAGGTTAATTACAAGTTTTTCTCTTGTTGTGTACCGTAAAATACACGCCATTGTAACACGCTACAAAGCTGGTAGTTTTTGGTTGCGCAAAAGGCACAATTTACATCCAAGGGTTAACTAAGTATTTTTCTGCAGATGTACTTAGTAAAAGAAACGTTCTTTTTCATCGCCAAAGAAGCAATTTTGCCTGTAGCATAATTCATATCCGAAGGTTAATTAAGCATGTTTGTGCTTTTACATTCAGTAAAATACACAGTGTTTTTAAACGACACATACAAGAAAATTTTTTTGGGCCATTTGTGGAGCGCAATTTATACCCAAAGGGTTTTACCCAGCTGTTAGGGGTAAATTTGGAGTAAAATACGGGTTGTATTTATCATATACAGATATTTTTCATCAAACATGTCTGAACATTTTAAACAAACATTATTCAACAGAGAGGGGCAGGCTCTTCATCTGCGAGGGCAGAGGCACAAACTTTCCTGGAGCAGGCCCAGTCGCAGCCAGCAAGGGGCTCGCAGCAGGGCTCATCGGTGAGGCCAAAATGCCGCTGTCCTAGCGCCGTGTGTTTTTCACAAGCCAAGGGTTTCTTGATTGGGTTGACTGGGTCATCCATTTCCTCCAGTGACATTGACAACCCCAGCCAAGAGTGGGTGGGAACATCAACTGGTTCCCACCCAGAGATTACTTGTGGAAAAGGGCTAAAACGCCATTAATACAAGGATGAAACAATTTGAGGAGGGCAGTAAGCAGCTACTTGCACAAAGAAATGGGGCCAAACCCCTGCTTTTTGCAGTAGGGGAAAAATATAGATGTTGAAGGGGCACGGGAGGCATGTTGTGAGGGGTCAGCCTCTGCATTCCAAGATCGGTGATGCGACAGCAGTACGATGAAACACAAAAAAGATGATGATGTAGCCGACCGCACTTTGAGCCAGGGTGAGGCAAGGGCTTCACATCGGCAGGAGAAGAGGGCGCCCGGCTTGCTCGTCAGGCAACGGCGACAGCCATGCAAGTGGGTTGTGTTGCCGTGAGTCAGCAGGATTGCAGCAGTGTGAGTGTCGGGAGCCAAGCGCCCCAGGGTAAAAAACCCGCTATGCTGGTACAAGAAAGTAGCGGCACACAGGGGCTCAGGCTAGGCAGCGGCGGCAGTAAGTCACTCAGTGCGGAGCGTTGCGGTGAAATCAGCTAACTCGCCGGTGTGGTCAGTTCTTTGCTAAGACACCGGAGGATCCGAATATTGGGTTATATATAGAATCTGAAGCCAGAAAGTAAGCGTGGCCAGGAGCTAACGTTGTGCAACCATGGCCCTGCGTCAACACATGCACCCACCATCCAGTGGCCTGGAGAAAACGTGGCTCAGAATTTGGTGGTCATCCTGCTTGCCGCAGCAAAACAGCAAGCACAGCGCACAGTGGCATGCATGCCATTGCAGCAGTCAAGGCTCCACCACCTCCTGTAGAAGGGAGTGCTGTTTCTCTTTGTACATCATCTCCCGGTCAAGTTCTCCTCTCCAGCTACTCTCAGCGCAGGCAGTCGTTCAGCGAGGCGATTGCAAATGAGACAACAAATGCGTCCAAGACCATCTAAGGTGCAGAAGCGAACATGCTCCTGTCCAGTTTTTGGTACTGCAGTCCCTCCCTTTCCAAATGGTGAACTCTGCACCGTTCAGAGAACTAATGGCTTGTGCCGACACCGAGATGGAGGAGTTTTCCAAGCCCGTAATTTATTTCCAAAAGGCAAGTACCAGCATTTCATAAATATGTAGAACAGAAGTGGGCCAGTCCCTTGAGCTTATAGGTTTGTTCCAAAGGTGTACGGCACACGGACTGTCTTGAGATATAACAACGGTCAGGCCAGACATTGTCCTTTACGGCCCACTGGGTGAATGTGGTCCTTTCTTCTTCCCAGGCAACACCAACACTTGGACAGGATAACGCCGCTTTCTCCTTCCACATTGTCAAACGCGGATCCTGCGCCAATGTCCGCCTCCTCCTCCTCCACCACCACTACCATCTCAGCCTCCACAAGTACTGGCTCCCATTCATACCACAAGTGTAGGGCACAGCGGGTGTAACGCAGTCTAGACCTTGGCTTTCCTCGGCGAACAAAGTCACACAGGGGAGAACTGCTCCGCATCATGCAGCAAGAAATCGATGTGTGGCTATCTCCGCGACAACTGCAAATCGGAACCATGGTGAGAACAATGGGAAGTAACAAGGTGTCCTCCTCGCAGCACCGAGGAGGAATGGTCCATGCGCCCTGCGTGGGTGCATGTGTTCAATCTGTTGTGAAAAGGTTCCTGAAGTCTTCCACCGTTCTTCAGACATTCCTGAAAATGGCCAGGAAACTGTGTCATGGCACTTCAAACCATTCCTACAAAGCCAGGAACACCCTGCTTCGAGTGCAGTGGCAGAACGGCCCTCCCCCACCACACTGACGGCGACGAACACTGATAGGCGATGTCTCCCACCGTTGGAATTCCAGCCTTCACATGTTGACCGACTGTATGAACAGAGAAAGGCCATTAACCGATTTTATGAATGACCAGGCGGACAGGAGTACTCCCCTGTGTTAACTTTGAAGTTAGCCAGTTGGCATCTCATGCCGTGACACTTGCCGTTTGTTGAGGCCATTCCGAGGAGGCCACCGTTATATGTCATGTCGCCAGGACTAACGGGATGAATAACGTCAATCCAAGCTTCATTTCTGGAACAGATGCTGAATAATCTGTCTGGGGACGGGGGCTGGAGACTGGCGACTACATCTCGCGGCCACAGATTCCGGTGGGGGACTGAAATGTGAGGAGGAGGAGGACATTGGAGCAAGAAGCTATTGTCTGGTGAAATGAGTGGATTTTCTAACCCATCGTACAAGAGAGAGCAGGAGGCAGCAGAGGAGGTAGATTGATATGAGGAAGACAAGGCAGATGACCCTCAGCACACCGAGGCAGTATACATGGAGATGGAGAAGGAGCCCTTCGGAGTCCAGCTTGTGCAGATGGCCCGCAGCATGCTGATTTGCCTGGCTAGTGATAGCCAGAATACTCAGCAACCGGCAGAGGATGACTTCTGGCTCTCCACCCTTTTGGACCCTCGCTAACCATCCAAGAATGGAAGCCTTTTCCAGCTGCTGAGAGGGAGACAAACTCAACAACTATAGGGAAATCCTCCTCCATATTCAGTTTGGCCACTGTCCATGTGAGGGCCTCGTCCCACCCTGACATGTCTGACTGGGGGTTCTTCAGGGCTCACGTACTACTGCCGCGGCTGCTGGGGGAAGGTGGGGGGTGGAGTCACTGATGAGCAGCTTCCCTCACCCGCCTAGTGAGGAAGGCAGTCGCCAGCAGCAGCAGGACCTGGAGCATCCCCCTGAAGCCAACAGTGTTGGCCTACTTGGACATCACTCTACCACCCGCAGTAGAGATCCGCAGGACTACTGTGCGCCCAAACTGGAATGTGTGGTCCGCAACTTTGCCGAGTTTTGTCAGTGGAGAAGCTGTCCCTGCCCGGCCAGTAGTGTGGTATCAGAGCGGGTGTTTTCAATGCCTGGCGGGGGCCATCATTACCCAAGGAGAACCCGCTTGTCCACTGGAAAAGTGGACGACTGACCTTTGTCAAGATGAATCAGGCGAGGATCGGCCATGATTTCCACACCCATGCCTTAGGCGTCAGACTACTCAGCCATGACGCCTCACCCAAACTGTGAGAAATGAGTGTGGGTTTCAAACTACCTGCCTCAGCCACTATTTCGGATACCGCCACCCCTCCAGATGCCACACATCAGCTGCAATATCTCCATCTGCAGCCACCAACCTCTTACCAGGTACTGGTATTTGCCACCCCACCACCCACACTCTTTCAATTGTGCCCCTCTATGAACTCATGCTTGCTGCTGCGTTTGCTGTGCCCGAGACATCCACACCACACTGTGTCCAATGGCCACTTTGTGGCCTACTCCAGTTTTGCCACCTTCCGAAATGTCATTTTGGCCACTGACTGACCGCATGCTGCTAGCTGTGCTCGCTGCTGTGACCCTCGCACGCTGTGTCATTGTGCCACTCTGGTGGCCTACTCCTGTTTTTGCCACCTCCAGAATGTCATTGTGCCACTGCCTGACCTCTTCTACTGCTGCGTGCCCTCCACACGTGTCATTGGTGCCACTGTCTGACCTCATGCTGCTGCTGCCGTGACCATCCACTCTGTGGTCCATTGTGCCACTGTCCAGACATCAAGACTGCTTGCTGCTCGCCGTGACCGACCACACTGTGTTCCATTGTGCCACTCTTTGGCCTTCTCCTGTTTTGCCACCTCCAGAATGTCATTGTGCCACTCTTCTGACCTCATGCTGCTGCTGCCCGGTGTCCCAACCCACACGTGTTTATTGTGCCACTCCCTGTCTGGCGGCCTGCTCCTGTTTTTGGCCACCTCCAGAATATCATTGTGCCACTGCCTGACCTCATGCTGCTGCAGCTCATTGCCCTCCACACTGTGTCAATGTGCCACTCTCTGACCTCTTGCTGCTGCATGGCTGTGACAATCCACTAATCGTCATTGTGCCACTCAGTGTCCTACACTGTTTTGGCACTCTCATAATGTCAATGTGGCCACTGCTGACCTTATGGCTGCTGCTGTGACCTCCACTCTCTGTCATTGTGGCCACTGTGTGGCCTACTACTGTTTTGCCACCCCCAGAATGTCATGTGTGCCACTGTCGACCTCGTTGCTTTTTGCTGTGAACCTCCACTCCTCTGTCATTGGTGCCACTCTGGTGGCCTACTACTGTTTTTTGCCACCCTCAAGATTTCCATTGTTCCACTGTCTGACCTCATGCTTGCTGCTGCCGATGACCTCCACACTGTGCATTGTGCCACTGTCTGACCTCATGCGGCTGCTGGCCGTGACCTACCACCTGTGTTATTGTGCCACTCTGAGGCCTACTCCTTTTTTTTGGCACCGCTCCAAAATGTCATTGTGCCACTGTCCTGACCTCGTTTCTGCTGCATGTGACCTCCACTCTCAGTCATTGGTCCAGCTCCTGTGGAGCCTAACACTGTTATTGGCACCTCCAGAATGTCATTGTGCCACTGTCTGACCTTTTGCTGCTGCTGGCACCTCCACACTCGGTCATTGTGCCGCTCTGTGGCCTAACTACTGTTTTTGCCACCTCAGAATTTCATTGTGCTCCACTGTCTGACCTCTTGCAGCTGCTGTGACCTCCACTCTCATGTCATTGTGCCACTCTGTGGCCTACTCCTGTTTTTGCCACCTCCAAAATCATTGTGCCACTGCCTGACCTCATGCTGCTGCCGAGGCCCTCCACACTGTGTCATTGTGCCACTGTCTGACTCATGCTGCTCGCTGCGAGACCCCAGCACCTGTGATTATTGTGCCACTCTGTGGCCTACTCCTGTTTTTTGCCACCTCCAAAATGCCATTGTGCCACTGCTGACCTCATGCTGCTGCTGCGGTGACCTCCACACGGTGTCATTGTGCCACTGTCTGACCTCATTCTGCGCTCTTGCCCGTGACCGAGGGAGTCCACTACTTGTGTCTGATTGTGGCCACTCTGTGGCCTACCTCTGTTTTTGCCACCTCAGACATGTCATTGTCGCCACTAGTGCGACCTCAATGCTGCTGCTGGCCTAAGTCCGGGGGCCAGTGACCATCGTCAATCTGTGTAATTTTGCCACTACTGTGGCCTACCTCCTGGTTTTGTCCATCCTCCAGAATGTCATTGTGCCACTGCTGACATCATGCTGCTAGCTGCGCCGTGACGTCTAGGCAAATCTGTGTCATTGTGGCCACTCTGTTGCTACTGCTGTTTTTTTTCGCCACTCTTCCAGTAATGGTCATTGTGGCCCAATCATCTGACATTTCCTTCATGCTGGTAGCTGCTCGTTCTGCGCCCGCCGTCATACTAATCGCGCCTCACTTAATGTTGCCCAGCGAGAAACCTGAGGCTCGGCAGCTTGTTATTTTTTCGAGGGCTTTCACTGACATGTACTTTATCAGGCTATCGATTCCCAGCTTCAGTTTATTTGGTCAGTATGTGCCACTCATTCAAGTGCCAAGCCTAGGGGGGAATTTTTATTGATTTACAGCGATTCTAAGAGCGGTAGTGGCGGCAGTCATTCGGTGCGTGCATACTATAAACACAACATTGGCATTAAGATCCAACGCAAGCTCCTCTGATATTTAAGCATGCCAGAGGCAATGTTCTATCTTAGCACCTAGGCAGGCTCTGGTGCTGCCTTGGGAACATAGCTGTTTTTAACATAGCATATTCGTCCGCAAAGTAATTTCGGGCGACATGAATGATATTTTTTAGGTCGAGAAATATTTGGGAGCGGATGTGTGATCGAGACCTAATTTATTGAGAATTCCGCCATATCTCACTACCATTTGTCAGTTTCTTCCTACGCAACCTTTGTGATTCTTTATGAATTTAGCAGGTCTACTTTCTGGGACAGAATGTCAAGAAAAAGATACACATTCACGGCGGGGGGGGGGGGGGGGAGCGGTGGGGGGTGGGCCATTATGAATCGCATCTTATTTTTTATGGAATGTAATATAACTGTATCCGATACATACACTGACCAATTTCCTGAAAACTGTGTGGTATATACACATGTAAACAATCTTCTAACAATAAGTACACTTTTTGAAGCATTATTGAGTGCTGTGGATTTGTAGTATTATATGTTTGGGGTTGTAAGCACCCTTTCCACTAGCACCACTCCATCCTACAGGGTGCTGATCATTTTTTTAATATTCTAAAGGCAATTGGTCACACTGGATTTTATGTAGGGGTACTAGAGTATAACACATATAAATGCCACACTTTTCAGTTTTTAATTTTCAAAAATTTGAAACAGCATGTTTCCTTTTCTTTATAATTCTCAAATGCCTGCTATTTGCTTTGCTTAATCACATAATATATAAATAAAATACATTTAAGTTTTTGACTGTAATATATATAGTTAATTGCAAGTGTATTCATTCATACACACATGGACAAAATTGCTGTTACCCTTCCGTTATAGAAAGAATAACCCACAATGGTCACTAAAGTAACTTAAACATTACAAAAGTAAAAATTAAAAATTATTTTAAAATAAGTGAAAATTAACTAATCAGCTAATGAAATCAGACATTCTATTGGAATAGTGGTTCAACTACAAAAAATTTAAAAAAAAGTAATGAAACTGGACAAAAATCAAGGAATCCATAGAAAAGTAAAAATAATTTAACCATTGGGACATTTAAAACTATGATGTGTCCTGTAATTAGCATTGCAGATGTCTTCAGACTTGAAATCAGTCAGTCTGCTTATTTAAAGGGTGAAAGTAGTCACTGTGTTATTTGGTACCATAGTGTGTTCTACACTGAACATGGACCAAAGGAGGCTGAGAGAGTTGTCTCAGGAGATTAGAAATAAAATAATAGACAAACATGTTAAAGGTAAAGGCTCTAAGACCATCTTCAAACAGCTTGGTGTTCTGATATTACAGTTGCACATTTTATTGATTAAGGTCAATGACGCTGTAGCCAACCTCCCTGGACATGGCTGCAAGAGGAAAATTGTTGACAGATTGAAGCAACAAATTATGTAAATGATAAATCAAGAGCCTAAAACAACTTCCAAAGAGATTATAGGTGAACTCCAAGGTTAAGGTATATGAGTATCTGATTGCACCATCCAGTGCTGTCTTTGTCAAATGGACTTACAGCAAGACGAACATGGAGGAAATCACAAAAGCAAATCATAAAAATCAAATTTCCCAAATTGCATATTGAGAAGCTACAGCAAAAGAGTATCCCGTGAGACAGAGTTGATGTGACTTGCCAAAAAGCTCCAGTTTTATGTTCATACATGCAAAAATGAAGCATATAAAAAAACAAGAAAATTGTACCTACCGTGAAAAATGGAGAAGACTCAGTTGTGTTTTGAGTACAATGAAATCTGAAGTTTCATTCTGTGAGCCCTGATCTAAATTATATTAAACATCTGTGGAAGTAGCTGAAATATGCCACCTGGAGAAGGTACCTTGAAACCTGAGACAACTAAAGCAGTTTGCTAATGAGGAGTGGACATAAGAACTTGTGGGAAGTTGCAGAAGTCTCATTGGGAGTAACAGAAATCGTTTATTTGCAGTGATTTCCTTAAAAGTTTGGGCAACTAAATATTAATTAACCATCATTTGGTCCAAGCTAGTTGCACTAGTATGTTTTTTAAAGTTTTAAGTTTAAGACATGTTCATTTATTTTCCCCTCCTTCTATGAACTAGCATATAATGTACTGGGAAACAGTCAAAAATGTTTCTGAGGGGTGTAATGTGAAAAAAAATATCTAATTATTATTATCATTATGGCCACCATTCAGCACCTTTGCCATCTTGTCAAGGAGGTGCCTGCATATTCCCTTAGCTATACGTCTATTGTCGCTGGTGGTTAATAGACCGGACAACCCCTTTCACTTCAAGAACTGACTTGTCACTTGCTGTCCAACACATCCAATCTGTCAGGTGTCATTGTCACAAGTTAATTAGTGTTATTCACTGAACTTAACACTAGTTTAATTGTGTGGCTGATCGTGTGCATGTGAGTATAGAGTTAGTATAGATTGTGTATATTACATTATCAAGCTATCATTCTATTATGTTTAATACAGTGTAGAGAATTCCCACGTGATGGTACAACATGTGTTTAAACAAAAGAAGTCTTATAACGCTCACCCGACTAAATGAGAGTGACTGGAGTTATAAAAGTCCCAAAATCCTCCTCCGGTGCACGGCAGGAAATTTCGTCGTACTGTGGGAAGTTCACCAAATAATCTAAAGAAGTGTGTTGTACACCAGCACCGCAATATTAAAATTATAAACTTTATTCACAATGAGTGTTGAGCGATTGCGTTGGCTATCGAGATCGAGCGATAGTCCATAGTCGGCCGCTATCGATAAGGTTTTTCGATAGTGAGCATCAATTATGAAACGATTACCATTAAAGTCTATGGGAGAGCAACAACACCTTCATTATTACACCCAAAAACAAGGCTGGGGGAAGCTGGAATTAACATCCACAACAGTCAAATGGATACGTGCTACATCTTAGGCAACACACTTAGGTTATAAAAGTCACAGAAAAAAAAATCACAGACCATTCACTATCCCTGTCTTGTACCACAGCCTGACCCTTAAACCTGCATCACCCACAAATTAAAAAGTGCCAGAAGGCAGTATGATTTGAACCATCATGTTACTTGAACTTGGACAATTTAATATCACGTCCTGGAATGCAGCATGAGCCCCAAACCTGCATACCCCCACATTTAAAAAGTGCCGCAAAAAGGGGTCTTTCAACCCCATTTTAGTTTCACTGGACATTGACTATACCTTTCCTGGACCGCAGTATGACCATTAAACCTGTCTGACCCCCAGATTTAAAAAATGCCGGGGAAAAGGAGTCTGTTATGTCTGTATCTGTTATGTTTTTCGTATAATACACGGGTATTTTTGCACCTTTCAATTCACCTGTGGTGACTATAGAATTGCTGTTTTAAGATTTACGTGGGGTGCTGCGTTAATGAACAAAGCTGGTGCGCAAAAGTCAAAAAACACGTATCTGTTGTGTTTTCGTATAATACACGGTATTTTTTGCACCTTTCAATTCACCTGTGGTGACTATAGAATTGCTGTTTTAAGATTTACGTGGATGCTGCGTCAATGAACAAAGCTGGGTGCGCAAAAGTAAAAAAACACGTATCTGTTTTGTTTTCGTATGATACACGGTATTTTTTGCACCTTTCAATTCACCTGT
Organism: Phyllomedusa bahiana; assembly: GCA_025379985.1. Taxonomy (NCBI): domain Eukaryota; kingdom Metazoa; phylum Chordata; class Amphibia; order Anura; family Hylidae; genus Phyllomedusa; species Phyllomedusa bahiana. The sequence continues at coordinate 24,226 of JAODAL010016233.1, read as the reverse complement.
GGTGAATATAGAATTGCTGGTTTTAAGTTTTTCGTGGATGCTGCTTAAATGAAAAAAGTTGGGTGTGCAAAAGTAAAAAAACACGAAAACTGTTATGTTTTGGTATAAAAAGGGTTTTTTTTTGCCCCTTTTCAATTCCCCCTTTTGGATGAATATAAAATTGCTGTTTTAAGATTTAGTGGAGCTGCGTAAAAGAACAATGTTTGGGTTTGCGCAAAATTTAAAAAAACACGAAAACTTTTTTGTTTTCGTATTGATACACGGTTTTTTTTGGGGCAAAAAAAAACCTGTGTGACTAAAGTTTGGCTGGATAGAAAATTTTTACTGCAAGGTGGATATATCAAGTCACAGGTGTAATGGGTAAAAATTAAAAAAAAAACACATATCGGGAAATGTTTTACTGATAAAAAAAAGGTGGATTTTTTTGCACCAAAAAAGAGACCTGCAGTTACTAGAAATGTGTGTTTTCCCCAATAAAAGTTCGGCTGCCCAATATCCAGGAAATATTTAAATAGCAAAATGTTAATAAAAGTATTCCCCTACAAAGTTTTACACTAAATCTTGGTGAAAAATTTATCCAGTGTTCTTTATAGTTTGAGTTGTCGTGTTCCCCCCGGGGTCCCCCCTGCTCCCCCCGCCGGAATTTACAGCGGTAGATTTCTGCTTTTTAAAAAACTCTAGCTAAAATAAAATAAAATTTTTCCCAAAACTCTAAATAAACTTTAAAATTGGGGAAAAATCACAGCTAATAGTAGGGGGTTTTTTCTGTGTAGAAAAGACTAATTTCGCTGAGTGTTTGGCCACAAGGGGAGAGCGCAGGTTTCCTATCCCCAGGGGACTCTGAGAGACATGAGGCTGAAACAGGGAAAAAGCTGTTTTTATGTAAAAAAGGGTCCCTGTGATTTTCCCGCCAATCGCAAAACCCTTTCCCCATCCCCTCATGACCCCTCGCACACACATCTCACCCTGCTCTATTCTGTAATTGATTTTCTGGCCGCCAAAAATTACAGGAAGCGCCGAAAAAGGCGCGATCTTAATAGATGATGCTCAGATTTTAACCTTAATTATCGCATGATCTGGAAATTTCGATCACCATAAAAACCTTGCCGATTTCAACTTTGTCGATAAAAATCGCTCAACACTATTCACAATAACTTAAAGGAGTTGTCTCATTACAAGCTTTCAGCCTACTTCAATGCTTCTGGCACCATAGGATTTTTGAATTTAGGGGCGTGCTTCTTATCTGCCTCTTCTCCTCCCTCTTCCCCCCCTCCCCTCAGCACACAGACAGCTCTCCTTCTATACAGCAGGGGGAAGGCGAGGGGGTTTCCTGCCAGAGTTAACCCTGTGTGTGTCTGCCTAGGTCTGTTGCAGGCTGCTAGATCAACTGCACTGTCAGCTCCACGGAGACAGGAGAGGGCTGATCTATGAGGTCTGGGAAGCTGTGTATGCTAATAGCAGAGCAGGGGGGATGTAAGTGTTCCTATACCCCCTGCTTAGCATACAAATCTCCACATCTCCAGCAACAAACAAACTCTATCAGAACAGATACAGGGCAGCTGTGAAGTGAGTTACTATACTCAGGATGTGTCACTAGTACAGCAGAGCATGAACTGTTCACATGCCTCCCTGATCTGTTCTATTAGTATAGTCAGAGCTCCACAGACACATCATGATTATAGTAACACACTTCATTGCTGTCACATCTATTGATCAGTCTCATCTCTGCTCTCCTCAATCTGTGTAGAGAGCAGGAGGAAGCAGGCATACACAGGATTAATCCAGGCAGCACAGCTACACAGAAGCCAGAGCCCTCCCCTCCCTCCACTACAGAAGCATCACAAGTGGCCTCATACTGTGCGGGAGGGGATCTTTGCTCTGACCTGTATTCAGAAACAGATGAGTCATCAGGCACTGACAGCCAGTGAGATAAAGATCAACAGGTCTGCTGCTATAGAGATTTCAGGAGCTGATGCACTACTACTAACAGGGATAACTCAAAATCAGTAGGACATTTGTAATGAACATATATTGCAAAGCTGCTTGTTTTTTTAAAGATCTTTTAATTAAAACCCAATCATTGTAGCGAGACAACCTCTTTAAAAATAGTGTGGCTCTCATCCTCTAATGCATCCTGGGCTTCACCACGAGTAAAAGCAGTAAAGCCCAAAATACATTAGAGGATGAGAACCACACTATTTTTAATGTATCGTGGACAAAGTTTATGATTTTAATATTGCGGTGCTGGAGGACAACACACTTCAAGAAATGTCTTTATTAAATATGCCAATTGTTTTAAACTAATGAAATGTCAGCTGTATTTGACTACAGCAATTTTGTAACCTTGTGTGTATATTAAAAAACATAATCATTATTAATAGCAGAGAAGTGTTACTTTTGGAATAGATAGTTCAATAAAAGCCAAAAAGAAACAAACGTAGGATTGTATTTATAGAGATGGTTAAGTAGATTGAAAGGAAATACTGTCCTGGTTTATACTTTCTGGTCTTGTGTTGTTTTCTATGGAGTGCCATGTGCACAGATTATTATGGCTTGAAACTAAACTTTAATTGTGTACAGCCGAATGACATAGTGAATGTGATATTCTTTGGCACAATGTGTCTGATGTGATTTAGTGAAACATTGACTCATTTAAATTAGAATACAAGTAGATTTCGGCACCATCACGACACATACATGCAAGTCACCTCACAATAATTGTAAATCCATGTGGCAATGAGGTGCTATTTGCTTGCATTGGCTGTAGTTGTTCCATGAAAAAAAGTACTACAGACGTTATTCTTATTTCTGTTTGGGGGGCCTGAGACAACTGCCAAGTGGTGTACTGCACTGAGCCTTTTTAATCTCTGCCAAGTAAAGAGAAAATAACTTGCTTCCTTAATGGATGTACAGAGTGAAATAGAGAATTTAAACTGGACACTGTCCTAAACATGTAAAGGAGTCTAGACTGGACTGACACTGGTTCTAAATGTGAGCAATATTAAAATGGGACTGGCTGTAAAGCCAAGACTTTCATTAAAGACGTATTTTTTTTCAAAAGAACGTTAGAAGACAAATAACATTTGGTAGCATTTAAGGAGCAAGTTAAGAAAAAAATAACAAATCTTTAAAATTAGGTACAGGTGATTCTAATGTATTTTGATTTTTCCATTAATTTGTTTTCTCTGTCTGTTGCTGTTTTGTTAATTAAGTACAACATATTTTAAATGCATACTGTCCAAGTTTAAATGTATTTTAAAAGGGTACCTATGATCATCAAACAACTATCCATAAATCAATCATGCAAGTAAAAGTAAGAAACTGTAATATAATTTACTAGAAAAAAAATGGTTCCTTTCTTTAATTATCTAAGCAGAAACATAAAATGAAACCAGGAGACACAAACAGCACAAACAACAGCTTGTAGGACATTAGACAGCAGTGAAGTTCTGTTCACATGAGGCATCTAAAGATGTAACAAAGGTATGCTTGACAAAAAATGCCCTATGATATCACAACACAGAAAGCTTTCTGAACTTTTCAATGCTCTTCAATGGCTTTTGTTGGCCACACTGTGGGGCTAATCAAGTAAATTAAGACCTGCAGACTGTTTTAAAAAGCAGCAATTCAAAAACTTTATTTAGGGATACAGCAATAGTTATTGGGTTTTCAGGGTGATTTTTGTTTAGCTTTGAATTTGACTTTGACCCAAAATTGAAGTGCATTACCAATAAAGTTCAATCAAAGGTGAAGAAAAGATATGGATAAAGTGAAGTGGCATTGATAAATTTATGATTTTGTATTCCCTGATTGATGTAGATGAAGTCAAGAAACCTATAAGCGATAAACTAATCAACCCTAAAAAGGAAAAATTTACCTCTTGATTTTTTCTTGATCTTGAACGGCAAACCGAGTGGATCAACATTCAAAATAAGAATTTGAATAATTATCAATAATCTTTTCTTTTTTTGATTTTTTTTGTTTTTGCTGTTTTCCCCTGTAGCTGGGGCTAACATACCAGCCCTAGCAACAGGAGGAATACACCTCTCGGCATCTCACTGTAGAGCTGATCTGAGTCTGTTAAGACCCAGCAGCTCGTGTAATTGCCTGACATAGGTGATCACATAATTGTTAGGATGGAAACAGTAAGCCTGAAGGGTACCTACTAAGCTGTTTGCTGCCTGCTAGTGCTATTTAAGCACTGTCTATACAGCAAAACATCTCTGCCTTCTTTTCACTTTCTGTGCAGCTTCTGACTTTGCATGTATACTCAGGAATGTTCTTGCAGAGTCACTTATGGACCGTCTATATGTTTTATCATATCATCCATCAGAGTAAAAATAACATGGAACACATTTGAGCTCAAATTGCACAATACTCTCCTAGATGAGATCCCTGAGGGGTGTTGAATCCAATATGGGGTGACTTCTGGAAAGTTTCACCTGTTGTAGTATTTTAGGGGCTTTGCAAATGCAACATGGCACCCACAAAAATCTGTATTTCAAAAACCAAATAGTGTTCCTTTCTTTTTATGCCCCGTCATGCACCCAAACAGCAGTTTACACCCACATATAGGGTATTGCTAAACCTGGAAGAAATAGTGTAATACATTTTGGGTTGCTTTTTTCCACTATTCCTGAGCATATATGGCTGAAACTGCAGATTAGTGGAAAAGATAAAAAATTTTATTTTCACATCATGATGTTAAAGACATGTGTCAAACACTAGTGGGGTCGATGTACTCACTACACCCCTGGATAGATTCCTGAGGGGGGGTTGTTTTCAGATGTAGGTCTTTTTGTGGGCGTTTATGAAGGTTATTAAATTTTAGTCTAATGTGCTAAAAAAAAGAGATGTTTTAAAAAATTAAGCCAACATAAAGTAGACTTATGGTAGATATTTGTTATTTACTTATTTGTTGGGTATAGCTGTTTTACACGCAGACATTTTTAAACATTGAAAATGGCAAATTTTTCCAAATTTTCACAATATTTTGATATTTTTCACAAATAAACAAGAATTGTTTTGACAAAAATGAATTGGAAGCTTAAAGTACAATGTGAAGCTTAAAGTACAATGTGTGAAAACAATCTCATTACATCAATCACATGAATAGGTAAAAGCATTAAAAAAAATTTCCCCGATAAAGTGACACATGTAAGATTTGAAAAAAGGGCTTCGCCCTTAGGTCCAAAACAGGCTTAGACCTTATAGGGTTAAGTCTGTCACTCAGATTTCAAATTTGATTATCAGCATTTTTTTCTATGGAACAATCTCTTTTATGTTCTAAGATATTCTCCTACGGGTACTGCCTTAAAAGTATTTTGCGGATGATTAGAAGTACAATGAAGGAAATAATTATTTGATCCCTTGCTGATTTTGTAAGTTTGGCCACTGAGAATGACAAAAACAGTCTATAATTATAAAGGTAGGTTAATTTTAATATTGAAAGATAGATTTTATACATTTATTTGCATTTTACAGTGAGAAATAAGTATTTTATCCCCTACCAACCAATAAGAGTTCTGACTCCTACAAACCACTTAGATGCTCCTAATCAACTCATTACCTGCATTAAAGACAGTTGTCTTAAATAGTTACCTTTATAAAAAGACTCATGTCCACAGACTCAATCAGTCAGACTCTAAACTCTACAACATGGGCAAGACCAAAGAGCTTTCAAAGGGTTCCAGGACAAAATCATAGACCCTTGCACAAGCTGGAATGGCTGCAAAACCATAAGTAAGATGCTGAAGTGAGAATGAGACAACAGTTGGTGCCAATAGTAAGAAAATGGAAGAAAATAAAAAAAATGACTGTCAATCGGCATCGATTTGGGGCACCATGCAAAATCTCTCCTCATGGGGTATACTTGATCATGAGGAAGGTGAGAGATCAGCCTAAAACTACACGAGGGTAACTTGTTAATGATCTCAAGGCAACTGGGACCACATTCACTAAGAAAACCATTGGTAACACATAACGCCATAATGGTTTAAAATTCTGCAGGTACCCCTGCTCAAGAAGGCACATGTGCAGGCCCATCTGAAGTTTGCCAATGAACACCTGGATGATTCTGTGAGTGATTGGGAGAGGGTGCTGTGGTCAGATGAGAAAAGAATTGAGCTCTTTGGCATTAGCTCAACTCACCATGTTTGGAGGAGCAGAAATGCTGCCTATAACCCAAAGAATAAAGTCCCCACTGTCTAACATGGAGGTGAAAACATTATGTTTTGGGGGTGTTTGTCTGCAAAGGGCACAGGACTACTTCATCACATTAATGGGAGAATGGATGGAGCCATGTACCGTAAAATCCTGAGTGACAACCTCCTTCCCTCCACTAGGACATCAAAAATGGGTCGTGGCTGGGTCTTTCAGCAAGACGATGACCTAAAACATACAGCCAAGCTAACAAAGGAGTGGCTCTAAAAGAAGCACATTAAGGTCATGGAGTGGCCTAGCCAGTCTCCAGAGCTTAATCCCATAGAAAATTTACGGAGGGAGTTGAAGCTCCGAGTTGCCAAGCGACAGCCTCAAAATCTTAATGATTTAGAGATGATCTGCAAAGAGGAGTGGACGAAAATTCCTCCTGACTTGTAAGCAAACCACATCATCAGCTACAAAAATGTCTGACTGCTGTGCTTGCCACCAAGGGTTTTACCAAGTATTAAATCTTGTTTGCCAGAGGGATCAATTATTTATTTCTCTCAGCAAAATGCAAATACATTTACCATATATACTCGAGTATAAGCCGAGTTTTTCAGCACAAAAAATGTGCTGAAAAATCCCCCTTCGGCTTATATTCGAGTCACTGTCAGCGCTCGGGCGCTGCGATGGCCCGATTGCCGACAGCGACATTTCAGCTATATGAGGCTCCTCAGGGAGCGCATATAACTGAAGGCCGAGTAAGCTGACAGCGTCCGGGCGCTCCGATGGCCCGGGCGCTGTAAGCGATCTCTTCTCCTGCATGCGACTCCTCCGGAGCGCATGCAGGAGAACAGATACCACTGCGGAGCAGAGAGTGAGCGCTCCATGCTCCGCAATGGACTCCGGGCGGCCGCAGACTCGCGGCTGTCCGGAGTTTCCACACAGGCAGCGTGTGTCATCACGCTGCGTGCGCAGCTTGATGACATCACCCGCCTGTGCCGAGAAGATGGAGGACAGCACGCGGGAGACGGAGCAGCGGGGAGCAAGGTAAATTTTTTTTTTTTGTTTTAAAACCTATACCTACACCTGCCTAGTACTGCCTATACCTGCCTAGTACTGCCTATAGCCTGCCTATACCTTGCCTATAACGACCTATACCTGCCTATGTAGCCTACACCTTGCCTATAACGACCTATACTTGCCTATATAGCCTACACCTGCCTATACCTTGCCTATAACGACCTATACCTGCCTATATAGCCTACACCTTGCTTATAACGACCTATACCTGCCTATATAGCCTACACCTGCCTATACCTTGCCTATAACGACCTATACCTGCCTATAAAGCCTACACCTACCTATACCTTGCCTATGAGGACCAATACCTGCCTATGTCCTGCCTAGGGGACTTATTCCTGCCTATATCCGCCTAGGGGACCTATACCTGCCTATACTTGCCTATAGCCTGCCTAGGGGGACCTATACCTGCCTATACTTGCCTATAGCCTGCCTAGGGGGACCTATATCCTGTCTAGGGGGACCTATACCTGCCTATGGGGGAAATTACCTGCCTATAACCTGCCTATGAGGACCTATATCTGCCTATAACGACCTATACCTGCCTACAATCTGCCTATGGGGACATATAGCTGCCTATACCAGCCTATAACCTGCCTATGGGAGACATGAAATTGCCTATAACCTGCCTATGAGGACCTAAATCTGCCTATAACGACCTATACCTGCCTATAACCTGCCTATGGGGACATATAGCTGCCTATACCAGCCTATAACTTGCCTATGGGGGACATTAAACTGCCTATAACCTGCCTATGGGGGACATTAAACTACCTACATCTGCCTATGGGGGACATTAAACTGCCTATGTAATTTTATTGGTATCTATTTTTTTATTTTTAAAATTCACCAGTAGCCGCTGCGTTTTCCACCCTAGGCTTATACTCGAGTCAATAAGCTTCCCCGTTTTTTGTGGCAAAAGTAAGTGCCTCGGCTTATACTCGGGTCGGCTTATACTCGAGTATATACAGTACTTAATTTACACAATCTGATTTTATGGATTTTATTTTTCATATTCTATCTCTCACTGTTAAAATTAACCTACCCTTAAAATTATAGACTGTTCATATCTTTATCAGTGGGAAAACTTACACAATCAGCAAGGGATCAAATAATTATTTCCTTCAATGTAGCATCCAAAATGGCATTGTCTGTTAAAGGCTTTCTGTAAAGTGAAGCAGTTGTGCATCATCTGTTAATGTTAAATCAAGAAAATATACTGTATGTCAAGAAAAATGACTTGTAAATTTCATATTAAAAGGACTGGAAATAACATATTGTACCAAATACGTTATGGCCACCAAATCATGAACCCACAAAATGAGGAGATCATATATATATATATATTTCCTATCGACGCACATACACTTGAACACTGCTGCGGAGCAGAGAACGAGCGCTCCCTGCTCCGGCGTACATTTGTCATCACGTTGCATGTGTGGCATGATGACTTCACACCACCTATGCCAGGAAGAAGACAGAGACGGGCGGGAGGTTCAGGGAGCGGGTTAAGTTGAGTACTTGTTTTTTCTTATTTTAATTACTTGCTGGGGACCATATTAACTAGCTATCAATATAGTGGGGGCTATATTCCCTGCCTAACTATACTGGGGACCTATCAATACACTGGGGGCTATATTACCTGGCTTGCTGCACTGGGGGCCTAGCAATATACTGGGAGCTATATTACATAGATAGCTATACTGGGGGCCATATTACCTGCCTATCAATATACTGGGGGTCATATTACCTGGCTAGCTGTACTGGGAGCCATATTACTTGCCTAGCTATATACTGGGGGCCGTATTACCTCCCTAGCTATATACTGGGGTCGTGTTACCTGCCTAGATATATACTGGAGACCATATTACTGGCCTGTCTATATACTGGGGGTCATATTACCTGCCTAGCTCTATACTGGGGGCCATATTACCAACCTATCTATTTATTGGATGCCATATTACCTGCCTATCTATATACTGGGGGTCATATTACCTGCCTAGCTGTATACTGGCTGCCATATTACCAGCCTTTCTATATACTGGGGACCATATTACCTGCCTATCTGTATACTGGGGGCCCAATAACCTGCCTATCTATATGCTGGGGGTCTATTACCTGCCTATCTAGTGGTCCTAACTACCTGCCCTAAGTGGCCCTAACTGCCTGCCCTAAGTGGCCCTAACTTCCTGCCCTATGTGGCCCTAACTGCCTACCCTAAGTGCCAATAACTGCTACCCTAAGTGGCCCTATCTGCCTAACCTAAGTGGCCCTATCTGCCTAATTTAAGTGGTCCTATCTAGTTACCTACCTACTAGAAAGGGTCCTATAATGAAGGGAGACTTTACTCACTTAATAGAAAGAATCTGTCAGTTATCTATTTTTTAAGGTGTAACCTAAAAGAAGTGTTTCCTATCCGCCTATCTAATCTGGGAGGGTGGGGGGGGGGGGGGCTGTCTACTATAGGGAGTGTGTTCCTACTTACTGGTGGCACAAATGAGGGCCCTATAGTTGGTTGGGGGAACTTTCCCTGTTTGGAGTCTAACATGTTTGTGTGGTAAATTCTGCAGGGACGAGTTGTGGCCGGGAGAAGACATCATGAGGGTCTGGACCAGATGAAGAAAGAAAAGAGAGAAAAGACGTCACCTGTGAGTCACTAAATGTAACTGCCCTGGAATCACTTATATGTCTCCAGAGCCTGTATACACTGCTATCTACCACTATAAAGTCACTGCATGGTGGTAATAGTGGTCTTAGTGGCGGTATTATTTTGTACTTGTATATTATTTTTATTGGTCTTGAATTATTGATTTGCTCAGTAACAGTATAGTGGTATTAGTCACTATATGGTAGTGATATATGGGGTATTCTTTGGTCCTTGTATATTGTTGTTATTGGTATTATTGATCTTGCTATACTGGTTTGGTCAGTAACATTGGTGATATTAGTCTATCTATATAGTATTGATAATGTGGCCCTTGTATTGACCTGCAGAATACAGATAGGTCAATAAACTGTTCAGCATAAACTCCAACAACAACTAAACTCATAAAACAAAAGGCACAATTGCATTTTTTTCCTGTTCACCCCACAATATAACTTGTTTTTCTTTGGCCCCATTTGAAATAAATTTTCTTCTGCTGGATAATTCCTTTTAACAGAAATAATTTTCTTCAGGGTGCTACACTGCAGACATCCTTCATGTCAAATACGGAACATGTTGTTGAAAAGTATTGGTCCATAGATGGTGTCTGCCGTGGGGGGGGCCCAAGTTGAAGTTTTGCACCCGGGCCCATGAGTCTCTAGCTACGCCCCTGGTACAGGTGTATACTTTATGCATGTGTATGATATAGAAAATGGTATAGTGACACTTAGAGTCAGGGCTACCTTTGCAAACTCCAACCAGTAGATTGCTAACCTTCTCCAGAGCGCAGAGAAGGTTGGCAAGAAAGATAAGTACTCAGGCAGAAAAAGAAAATACGTCAGTTGCCGCCAGAAAGAGAAGTGTTCAGGATGTATTGTGAGCACAGACATATTTTTTAATGAGGGACTGACTAACAGTGGAAAATGATTATAGACCAAGGAGCACAAGCATCCTGAGTCTGGATGGTGAATGAGACTCCTGTCCCACTGACGTGCCACCAAAGAGGTCCTACCTCTTCTAATATTGTTGCTAGGTTGGAGAAGCCAGGGGTTAGAAAGGCTCTGACTGATTTCTCAAATTACTTACTATTATTATTATTATATGAAAATTATATACTAATGTGTTTATTATTTTGTATTGTTGGGGCTCCATGGTCTCTGTCTATTATTTCTAAAATGATACATACAGGATTGCAATTTTTTTTATTCTTACTGTTGTATCATATTATGGCAACATTTGGATGAGTTTTGATTGTTGCCAAGAGAGTTTATGATTGTTAAAGGGGTTGTCTCACTACAAGGATTGTTTTTTATGTTAAAGGTCTTGCAAAAACAAATCACTTTACAATATGCGTTCGTTAACAGTATCCCACCTATTCCTAGATATCCCCTCTTGTATGGGCTGCATCAGTTCCTCAGGTCGCTATAGCTACAAACCAGTTTGATCTCTCCTGATAGGCTACCAGCACTGGTTGCTACAGCTACAGTCCTGGCTTCTACTGAAGCTTATTAAAAGCCAGTAAAAATGCCCCTGAATTCTAAATGAAACCAAGAAAATAGGACTGATGTAAGATGAATCAATGTAGTGAGACAACCCCTTTAACTTCAGTCTTGAAATTTGAATATGGTGTACTGTTTCTTTTAAATTATTAACATTAAGGGAGACATGGAAGATCGGGTTTTTCACCCTTTTCTGGTGTCAAATGCACCTAACTGATCTGGTTACAATGTCTAATGCGCCTAACGAATATGTTAAGCGCATTGTTCGTAAGACTCAACACTTTTTAATGCGCCTAACATGAGGGGGCATTCTGCGGGCGTTCTGGGAGTGTGTCACACCACACTCATTATTAGACACATATATGAATGTGGTTTAGCAAAACTAGGCACATTACTGCTGGAACAGGCAGACCTATTTTAATGTTTTCTGTCTGATCCTGAGGAGTCGAAGTGGAACTAGATTTGCTGTTAGGGAAAAAAATGTCCAATATTTCTCAATTATTGCAATTACTAAAAAGCAATGTATGATATTTATAAGATATTAAATATTAAATTATTTAATTTTAATAAAAAAAAAAAACTTATAATTTAAAATTAATACAAAAATTACCAGAATATCCAAAAATATAAAAAATATCTCCTATAAATGTATTTAAATTAAAGAGAATCTAAAAACTAATTTTACATAAAAAAAATACCACTGATATGTTTAGAGTGGCCGAATTTCTCAAAAATTCGGTTCGGGTCACTTCGCCGATTTTCGACTAATTCGTTTTGTCCGATTTTACTCAGGCACGAATTACGTAAAAATCAGCTATTTCCAGGCTGCCAGAAGTGCCAGGGTGCTGTAGAAACGTTGTGCCCCCCCCCCCCCCCACCCCCCCCCTCCCCCATTGCTTAAATATGCTGTGGGCGCTTGGTTTGGGTCTTCATACAATGTTGTGTTTTAGTATGAACGCACATGACTGCCGCCGCTCTTAGATCGCTTTCATATAAAATTCCCTGGGCACTTAAGAGGGCAAATAACTGACCAAAATATCTCAAGCGGGAAATGTAGCCTTTATAAAAGTCATGCTAGCGAAAAGCTGGGAAAAAACAAGCTGAGAGCTCAAGTGGCAATTCATTAGTGATAGAGTGTGGAGGTGACGGCGGCAGCACAGCAGATGAGGTCAGGCAGTGGCACAATGATCATACTGGAGCGGCAAAACAGTATTAGGCACAGAGTGGCACAATTATACAGTGTGGAGTCACGGCGGCAGAAGTATGGGTTCAGACAGTGGCACAATGACATTATGGAGCGGAAAACCGTATTAGGGCACAGAGTGGCACAATCACACCGTGTGGAGTCACGGCGGCAGCTGTTGAGGTCAGCAGTGGCACTATGACATTATGGAGGCGGCAAAACAGTTTAGCCACAGAGGTGGCACATGATACAGTGTGGAGGTCACGGCGGCAGCTGTATGAGGGTCAGACAGTGCACATGACATTATGGAGGCGGCAAAACAGTATTAGGCACAGGTGGGCACAATGTACAGGTTGGAGGCACGGCGGCAGCAGTATGAGGTCAGTCAGTGGGCAACATTGACATTATGGAGGCGGCAAAACAGTATTAGGCCACAGAGTGGCACAATGATACAGTGTGGAGGTCACGGCGGCAGAAGTATGAGGTCAGACAGTGGCACAATGACATTATGGAGGCGGAAAAACAGTATTAGGGCACAGAGTGGCACAATCACACAGTGTGGAGGTCACGGCGGCAGCAGTATGAGGTCAGGCAGTGGCACAATGGCATTCTGGAGGTGGCAAAAAGTATTAGCCACAGGTGGCACAATGATACATGTGTGGAGGTCACGGCGCAGCAGTATGAGGGTCAGACAGTGGCACAGATGACAATTCTGGAGGTGGTAAAAACAGGTGTAGGCCACAGTGTGGAGGGCACGGCAGCAGGCCACTGGCAGCAGCATGAGGTCAGACAGTGGACATTGACACAGTGTGGGGGGGGAAGGGCACGTCAGGAGTCACAGCAGCAGCATGAGGTTCAGAGAGTGCACAATGACATTCTTGCCAGGTGGCAAAATAGTATTAGGCACAGAGCGGCACAATGACTGAGAGCGCGAGGTCACGGCGGCAGCAGCATGAGGTCAGGCAGTGGCACAAAGGATACAGTAGTGGAGGTGATGACAGGAGCACTGCATGAGGTCAGAGAGTGGCACAATGGACATTCTGCAGGTGGCAAAAATAGTATTAGGCAACGAGCGGCACAATGACTGAGAGCGGAGGTCACGGCGGCAGCAGCATGAGGTCAGGCAGTGGAACAATGACAGAGAGTGGAGGTGATGAAGGAGCTTCAGCATGGGTCAGAGAGTGGCACAATGACATTCTGGAGGTGGCAAACATTACCAGGCCGCAGTTGTGGGTGGGGTGGCGGACACAATGTCACAGTTGGATGTCACGGCAACGATCAGCAGCGCAGCATGAGCACATAGAGTGGCACAATGGGTCAGAGTGTTGTGGTGGGTTGGCAATACAGTCCCTGGTAAAGACGGTGGTAGGCAGATGAGAAAAAACTATTCAGCCGATGTGTGGCATCAGGCGGGTGGCGGATCAGATAGTGGCTGAGGCAGGTGTTGAACCAGACTGACGCTAAGGCATTGGCGTGGGCGTTTTGGTAGTGGGTGGACAATCTGGCCGATCCCACGCCTGATTCATCTTGACAAAGTCAGTCGTTCAACATTTCCGTGGACTTGCGGGTTTCTCCTTTTTAGGGTAAAGATGGCCACCCCGCGCATGAAACACCGCTCGATGCCACTCTAACTGGCCGGGCTGGTCAGCTTCTCCCACTGCAAACTCGGCAAGTTGCGGCCACACATCCAGTTTGGCTGCCCTGGAGTCCAGCGGATCTTCTAACTGGGTGGCAGAGTGCTGTCAGTTGGCCACAACCTGTTGGTTCAGGGAATGCCTCCATGTCCTGCTGCTGCTGCTGCTGCTGCTGGTGTACTGCCCTCCGCACTAGCGGGTGAGGAAGCTGCTCAGTAGTGACTCCAGACTTAGGTTACTGCTGTTGGAGCTGGTACTGCTCACTACCCACCCACATTCCCCAGCAGCCGCGGCAGTTGTTCGTGGGCGCTGAGGAACCCCCCGGTCTGACTGTCAGAGGAGGGGACGATGGCCGCACATAGGCAGCGCCAACTGATTACGGAGGATTTACCTATGTATTTGAGTGTGTCTTCCCTTCAATAGCTGGAAAAAGGCTCCATTTTTTGGTACCGTAGCGAGGTCCAATAGGGTGGAAGAGCCAGAAGTCATCCCTCTGCCGGATGCTGACTATTCGGCTGTCACTAGCAGGCAAATAAGCTGCTGCGGGGACATCTGCACAAGTGACTCCAGGGGCTTCCCTGCCTCCATTTCCACTGTATTCTGCCACGAGTGCGTGGGGGAGTCATCTGCCACGTTGCCTCTCTCCATCCACTCTCAGCTGCTCCTGCTCTCCTCTCTTGTCTCCTGGGTAGAAATCACTCATTTCACAGACAATGCTTCTGCTCCAATGTCCTCCTCCTCCTCCTCCTCCTTTTCCGTCCCACGGACTCATGTGGCCCACGAGATGTAGAAAAATTATAAGCGATAAATAAAAAAAAAAACTCGCCACATCTCCGTCCCCTGCCCAGACAGATTTTTCAGCATTCTGTTCAAGGACATGATAGCAGTGGAATGACGTTATTCATCCCGTTGTCCTGGCGGACTGGACAAAGTTAACGTGGCCTCCTCGAATGGCCTCAAACAAACGGCAGGTGTCACGCTTGAGCTGACCTGGCTGATCTTCAAGTTACACAGGGGAGTACTTCTGTCTGCCTGGATCATCAAAAAATCGTTAATGGCCTTTCTCTATTCATCACAGTCGTCAAACATGTGCAGGCTGGAATTCCAGGTGTGGAAACATCGGCATATCAGAGCGATGTTGGGGGACGGCCGTTTTCTGCCGCTCAACTCGAGGAGGGTTGTTCCTGGCTTTGTACGAATGGATTAAAGTGCATGCACAGTGTCCTGGCATTTTCAGAATGTTCTGAAGATTCGGTGGAAGATTCAGGAACCTTTTTACAACCAGATTGTACTCGTGCGCCATGCAGGGCGCATGTCCATCCCTCCTAGGATGCAGGCAGGAACCATGTTTTCCTCCCATTGTCCGTCAACATGGTTCCGCTTTGCAGTTGGCGCGGAGAACGCCCCACACATCGATTTTTGCGCATGACGCGGAGCAGTTCTCCCTTGGGTGGACTTCGTCGCCGAGGCAAAGCTAGGTGTAAACTGCGTGACACCGCTGTGCCCTACACATTGTGGTATGATGGAGCCAGTACTTGTGGAGGCTGAGATGGTGGTGGTGGTGAGGTTGGAGGAGGAGGAGGCGGGACATTGGCGCAGGAGCAGCAGTTTGACACGTGGAGGAGAAGCGGCGTCTCCTGTCCAAGTGTTGGTGTGCTGGGCAGGAAGCACATTCACCCAGTGGGCCGGAAAGGACATGTACTGGCCCTGACCGTAGTTACAGCTCAGACGTCTCTCTTCCTTGTCCTTTTACCCACTCTACTCTCAATAATACCCCACATTCATATAACCTATTAAATCGCCCCCCCACCCCAACACAAACCCACACACAAAAAAACACAAAAAAAAAAACACACACAAAAAACACCCAACCCAACACAAAAAAAAAACAAAAAAAAAAAAAACAAACCCCCCCCCCCCCAAAAAAACCCCCCCCCCCCCCCCCCCCCCCCCCAACAACCACCCCACACACACACAAACCCCAACAAAAAAATGCTGGTACTGCCTTTTTGAAAAGAAATTACGCTTGGAACTCTCCATCTCGCTCGGCACAGCCATTAGTTCTCTGAATGGTGCAGAGTCACCATTTGGAAAGGGAGGGATGAGTACCAACAACTTGGCAGAGCAGGGTCTGCTGCTGCACCTTAGGTTGTTTGGACGAATATTGTTGTATCTTTACAATCGCCTCTCTGAACGATGCTGGCGCCATGAGTAGCGAGGAGCAGGAGCATCTGGACGGAGAGGATGTCAAAGAGAAAACAGGCTGCCTTCTGCCGAGGTGGTGGAGCCTCGACCGGCTGAAATGGCATGCGTGCCACTGGCCGCTGCTGCGGCTGCAGCGGCAGGATGGCCCACCACATCTGAGCCACGTTTCTCCCAGGCCACCGGATGGTGACGATGCATGTTTTGAGCCAGGGCCACGTTGGGCCAACGATAGCTCCCTGGCCACGCTTCACTTTCTGCCCACAGATTCTACATCTACCCAGATTCGGCCCTCAGGTGTGAGTGTCTTAGCAAAGAACTGCCACACCGCGAGTAGTGATTTTTACCGCCAACGCTCCGCTCTGAGTGACTACTGCCGCGTGCCTCGCTGAGCCCCTGTGCCGCTACTGTCTTGGACTGCGAGCGGTTTTTTACCCCGTGGGCGCTTGGCTCCCGGACCTCACACTGCATGCTACCCTGCTGACTCACGGCCACACAACCCACTTGCTGGCTGCGCCGCTGCCTGACGCGCAAGCTGGACGCCCTCTTCTCCTGACGAGATGAAGCCCTTCTTCTCCCGGCTCCCAAGTGCGGGTCGGCTACATCATCATCTATTGGTGTTTCATCGTCACTACTGTCCTCATCACCGGTCTTGGGTAAGCCAGAGGCTGACCTCTCTCACATGCCTCCATGCCACTCTCCCATCTTTACTTTGCCCGCCTACTGATGAAGTGGGGATATGGCCCCATTCTTCGCATGCCACGTAGCTGCTGACTGCCCTCCTCAAATTGTTCATTCCTCGCTATATAGTGGCGCTGAGCCCAGAGGACATTGTAGAGCCCTGGCTGAGGGAACTGGATGGGGCAGAGGCGGGCTGAGGACAGGTGAGGGCCGCTGACCCGCTCCCGGGGCTTGCCAATAAGTGTTGTGTCTGAGGTTCCACCGACTCTTGCTGGGGTTGTCAGATGTCATCTGGAGGAAGGGATGACCTTAGTCAACCAATCAAGAAACCCTGTGGTTGGTGAACAAACACCTGGGCTAGATGCAGCGGCAGTTGTGGCCTCACCGAGTGACCCTGCTGCGACGTCCCATTGCTGTTGCTGCGACCAGGGCCCGTTTTCCAGAAATTGTGTGCCACTGCATCGCAGTTGCAGAGCCTGCCACCTCTCTATGTTGACATACTGTTTGTTCTAAAATGTTACAGACCATTTTTGTTGCAGCTATCTGTATATGATAAATATACAACCCTGTTTTTGACTCCAAATGAACCCAGTAACCAGCTTGGGTAACCTTGGATATAAATTGCGCTCCACAAATGGCAGAAATATTTACTTGTATGTGTCGTTTAATGCACTGTGTGTATTACTAAATGTAAAATAACAAACAGGCTTAATTAACCTTCGCTTGTGAATTATGCTACAAGAAAAATGTATATATTTCGGTGTTGTCTAAGAGGGTTTATTTGTGTCAGCACAGCAGCAAACAACGCTTAAGTAACCTGGCATGTAATTGCGCAATAGAGTTGAGACACCACAAACTAGTAGCTTGTGCGTGTTACATTGCGTGTTTTCTACGCCACCACAACAAAAGATTTACAGTTGTAATTTGACTTTGCTTGTGAATTAGGCTACAAACAAAAAAATATATAGTGGCGTTGTAAAAGACGGTTTATTTTTGTCGCACACAGCAACAACAACGCTTAATTAACCCCTGATGTTAATTGCGCCAAAGAATGAGCCGCACAACTAGTAGCTTTGTAGCGTGTTACCAGTGCGTGTTTTCTACGCCACACAACAAGAGATATGTGTACATTAGCCTTTGCTTGTGATATTTAGGCTTCCAAAAAATATATTTATATTGGGCGTTGAAAGAGGTTTTTTTTTGTCAGCACACCATGCCAAAACAAACGCTTAATTAACCCTGGATGTTGACGTGTAACTTGCGCCAAAGAATTGAGCCGCACAAACTAGTAGCGTGTTACAAGTGCGTGTTTTCTACGCCACACAACCAGAGCTACAGTTGTACTTTGCCTTTGCTTGGGAATGAGGCTACCAAAAAAAAATATATATATTGACGTGAAAAAGACGGTGTATTTTTTGTCGCACACCAGCAAAACTATACGCTTAATTAACCCTGGATGTAAATTGCGCAAAGAATTGTGCCGCACAAACTGTGTAGCTGTTACAATTGCGTGTTTTCTACGCACACAACAAGAGATACAGTTGTAATTTGCCTTTGCTTGTGAATTAAGGCTACCAAATCAAAAAATTATATATATTTGCGTTAAAAAGACGGTTTATTTTGTCAGCACACCAGCAAAACAACGCTTAATTAACCCTGGATTTAGTTGCGCAAAGATAATGAGCCGCACAAAACTAGTAGGTGTTACAATTGCTTGTTTTCTACGCCACACAACAAGGATACAGTTGTAATTGCCTTGCTTGTGAATTTAGGCTACCAAAATAAAAAATATATATTTGGCGTTGAAAAGACGGTTTATTTTTGCAGCACACCAGCAAAACAAACGCTTAATTAACCCCTGGATGTATATTGCGCCAAGTTTTGAGCGCACACTCTTAGGTAGCGTGTTACAATGCGTGTTTTCTACGACCACACAAAAGAGATACAGTTGTAATTTGCTTGCTTGTGAATTAGTCTACCCAAAAAAAAAAAAATATATTTGGCGTGAAAAAGAGGTTTATTTTTGTCGCACACCAGCAAAACAACGCTTAAATTTACCCCTGGATGTAAATTGCGCCAAAGAATTGTGCCGCACAAACTTAGTAGCGTGTTACAATTGCGTGTTTTCTCGACCACACAACAAGAGATACAGTTGTAATTTGCTTTGTGCTTGTGAATTAGGCTACCAAAAAAAATTTTATATATTTGGCGTTGAAACAAGCGGTTTATTTTTGTCAGAACACCAGCAAAACAAGCTATTTACCCCTGGATTAGATGTAATTGCGCCAAAGAATGAGCCGCACAAAACTAGTAGCGTGTTACAATTGCGTGTTTTCTACGCCACACTAACAAGAGATACAGTGTAATTGCTTTGCTTGTGAATTAGGTTCCAAAATATAAAATATATATTTGGCGTTGATAAAGACGGGTTATTTTTGTCAGCAACACAGCAAACAACAACGCTTAAGCTAACCCTGGATGTAAATTGGCCAATGAATTGAGCCGCACAAACTAGTAGCTTTGTAGCGTGTTACAATTGCGTGTTTTCTACGCCACACAAACAAGAGATACAGTTGTAATTAGCCATTGATGGTGAATTAGGGTACCAAAAAAAATATATATATTTGGCGTTGAAAAAGACGGTTTATTTTTGTAGCCACACAGCAAAACAACGCTTAATTAACCCCTGGATGTAAATTGCGCCAAGAATGAGCCGTCACAAATAGTAGCTTTGTAGCGTGTTACAATGCGTGTTTTCTACGCCACACAACAGAGGATACAGTTGAAATTAGCATTTGCTGTGAATTAGGCTACCAAAACAAAAATATATATATTTGGCGTTGAAAAAGGACGGTTTATTTTTGTCTAGCACACCAGCAAGACAAAAGCTTAATTAACCCCTGGATGTAATTGCGCCACAAAGAATTGAGCCGCACAAACTAGTAGCGTGTTACAATTGCGTGTTTCTACGCCACACAAAACAAGAGATCAGTTGTTATTGCCTTTGCTTGTGTATTTGGCTACAAAAAAAAGTATATATATTTGGCGTTGTATAAAGACGGTTTATTTTTGTCAGCACCACTGCAAAACAACGCTTAATTAACCCTGGATGTAAATTGCGCATAGAATTCAGCAGCCAAAATGAAGTGGTATTTGTATTGTAATAACGCTGTTTCTTTAAATGATTACAACAGAACTGAGCTTAGATCCCACTTGGATATGGAATGTTATATGCAGCTTTTTTTTTTTTTTTTTTTGGGGCCAAGTGGACGCACACGGATTTCAGATCCAATACCCCATTAAATCAGAAATAGCACATTCAGAGAACAGTCTCTGAGACAACTGAGACACCCCACAGAAATCGCTGTATAAAAATCAGTTCTTCAGAAAGCGCTATCACCCGAGCAGCACCTTCCCTACTCAGTATGTGAGAGGAGTGTGAGCTCCAGCGGCGCGCGCGGTCTTATATTGTGCGGTGACGTCACAGGTAATCCCGCCGGTCTCTGCTTGGCTTCATCTCTGCCACATGTATGCAGGCTATGCCCTTCTTCTCCCTGAGTGCTTTGGGCCCCATGTAGCGCCATGTGCTCGCAGCCATTGTATCAATCAAAGCACATCGTTCACCCGAAGTACCCTCAAGTTCGACTTCGGTCGAACCGAAGTTGTATCCTTGAAATTCTAAACGAATTCCACTTCGTTAGAATCAATTCGCCCATCTCTAATTATGTTGTTCAGATTTTTAAATTTTTACTACATTAAATTTAAAATTTATTTTTGCTGCTCTCACCTTTTATTCTACTACAGCATGAGCCAGCACAGAACAGGTCTTCTGGGACTGTGGTCACAAACAGATCAAAATACCATAGTTTCAATTCTCTGACATCTATTCTAATACCTTGTCTTTTATTTACAGCTATCTATAGCCTATATAATGTTAGCCGCATTTACTTATGAGCCTAAGTTCCATATGTGCCCACACATACAGGCGGAGGCACGTCAAAACTTTAAACACCATTTAGAACGCCACAAAAAACCACTTTCATTACATTCCGCGCATTTTGACCATGAAAAATAGATGAGAAAATGGACTTTGATGCACCTAGTCACATACATGTCTCCCTGAAAGTTTAAGCCTTAATTTATTACTAGTTTATATTTTTTTATTTATATTATTTATTTTATTTGTCTAGTTAAGGAAGCTTTTTCTAGTTAAGGAATTGTTAAGAGTTTTCTAGTAAAGTACAGGACTATTACCTGGCATTGTGTTACCATAGCCTTGAACACTGCATACAAGTATCTACTTGGTGGATGCAAAAATAACACTGGTTTGGTAACCAGTGACTCATAAGGATCTATGGACAAATTCAGTTACATTCCAGGATATATTTTTTTTCTTTTTTTTTTTTCCCCCTTGGGTTACACAGTGAAATTATACTCCAAAGGTTAAATGAACATATACTCAAATTATAATGAGAGACAATATTGCAGAATGCCTTCACGACATGCTCAGAAGTACAATACCTGACCATATGTCGTAGTAGGACATAAGGACATCATTGAGGGGGGTCTCTCACTCCGAGACAACCGCTTTTAATTAAATTCACATGCCATTAAATTATGCCTTGACCTATACTGACTGTATAGCTTACACTTGTTTTGCGAAATAGCTGGAGCTTATGACGTATGACTGGTTATTCCTCTTAATGCTTTGCTTGGTAAATTTTCTGACATGAGCAAATTATTCTATTTAAATTTGACTAAGTCATTGCAGCAAGTCAGTTCCTTTGGATCTTGTATTTTGTGAAAGGAAACTTTCAATTCTCTTGATGCATCGACCATTCCTTGCCTAATTTATGACATAATCATTCAGCTTATTCAATGATAAAACCATGCTTCTCGTTCTTGCCACCGGTGTTTCAGGTTTTTGTTTAACAGATGTGTGATAGATGGTCTGAATGTAAAAGTGCTGCTCCCCTGGGCCGTCAATATGGTCTTGGAGCCTGCAGGTGCCATATTCATCTAATGTCTCTGAATTTGGTTCCAGTCATTTGCTTCTGCTATCAATCTGCTAACAATCACTGCATTTACTTCATGTAGAGGCACATCTGGAATAACTGTACACATGCAGAATTCTTGTTGAAGGCTTGTTTTGAATGGAGTCTCACATGTTATTTTGCAATTAGAAATGCTGGATTTCTTTACCAATTTGCACTTAATCACAGTATCTGAAAACGATGAAATCCTTAACCTGTCACTTCCCTTCCAGCCACATATGTTAATATATGTTTCCAGTTATGACATCCGCAACACATTTCCTCTTCATGTGCCAAAGAATAAACCATTTGTGTTGCTTCACAACAAACATAAAATTTACACTTTTTACAATAATAAACCTTACTGTGAAGTATTGACAAGACAATTACGGAGCTTTTGCTGACAATTTATTCAATTGTAATGCAGGGGAAGAATCACAACAGGACACTGGTTCTTTTTTTCAATTAAACTATTTATTTAAATATTGTGGACCATTTACTATATTATTTTTTTTTTATAGAAAATAGTTTATTTTTTCAACACCAGTAACTGGAAAGAGTGTGGCACGTGAATGGCCCGAGATATGCGTTGTTTTAATTGTATTAGTTATGTTTTAAGTACTGTAGCAATAAAACAAACACATATCAGGAAAAAAAATTCCAGTGTCAGGTATTTTTGTTTTGCATGTTTAAAGCATGTTTAGAACTTGCTGAATGTTTATAAAAAGTGTAGCACTTCTAAAATTTTTAGCTGAGATTGCATTTGCGATCTTTTTTTTCATTGTGAATTCGGGGATCCTGTGTATTGGGAATCTTGGAGCTGCTCATTTTCTTCCCCAGCAGTGGATTGATATTTTATGTCTGAATATGAGCTGTACCATTATTTAGCACAGCTCTATCAGGTGAGCACAAATTATTGCAACCTATCAGTTTTGTATTATCACAGTTACACACATTTTGCACTTCTTTTTCCTTTTTTTCCCTTCTTTTTTTTGCCTAGTATACAGCAATTTCGAATGTACTCTATATCGGTCCCCACTGGTTACCAGATGCCCAGAAAAAGCAGTTACATGCTAAATGCACGTCAGGGCATTCTCTTGGATATTCTCTCGTTAAATATGCTAATCACTGTAATAGAACCACCCACAGCCTGAAGAGAGAGTGAATGTAGTTTATTGTTACAATACAATATAATATTCATTACTCATTGTTATGAAGTTTACTGTGTTGTATAAATAACATTATCTATATTCTGCTTTTATGATTCTGGTGATATCAATTATTTGGTGTTTTTTAGGTTTTTTCAACTTTTTAAATTGTATCTTTAAAAAACCCAATTTTTATTCTTCATTAGGTCCCAGCTGCCATAATAACTGGTTGACACCCTGGAAACTTGTTACTTGTAGGGGGAGGAAGAATGATTGGGGACAGGAACAATCACAGCAAAGTTTTGTAAACCTTTAGATGCCATGTTCACGATAACCATGGCATCTAAGCCATTAAAGCGTTGTCATTGGATTTCTCTCTGATCCCCACTGCTAGATGCAGGTCCTAGATGTAACTGCTCCATACTGCTTCCTGACATCATGACATACAGTGACATCATTTGTCATGGAGTGGTTTACAAGTTTAAGATGATTTAATTGATGTCTTTGACACATGCCATAGAGTGGTATCTGTCACCCATAGTTTACCATGCTAAAAAAGTATACATTTACAGTATACTTTTTGTACTGGACTCTGCAGGATGGAATAGTGTAGTCTTCTATACTATTTCATACTTTGTTTTGTGGTATCCTGAAATACACAGGTCAAAGAGAAGCCAAAACAACACTACTTTAGCCTCTGTCTAACAATGAGTGTGTCACGATACTGGTGTATACTGCTGGAATCCAATGGCCGGGCTAGGTACAAACACAGGGAGGCAGGTGGATAGCGAGGTCCCAGGAAGGTAATGGGTTGCTGCTTGGTCAGAAGTGCAGAGGTTAAGCGGTGGAGCGACAGCAGGTAACAGGTTAGCGCAGGGTTAACTGCAAAGAACAGGAACAAGGCTGGACGGCAAGTTCCCAGGCGAGAGGACTGGAAAGCAGGAGCTAACAAATAATCAAGCAGTAAAAAACCAA
>JAODAL010016232.1:0-81325 GCA_025379985.1 Phyllomedusa bahiana | reverse complement strand
CACCCCCACCCTCCTATCGAAAACGATTTGCGGGCCGCCAAAATGACGAAAGCCTGAAAATGGCGCATATTAATAGATTATGCGGAGATTTTAACCTAAATTATCGCGTGATCGAAAAAATCCGATCAACATAAAAACCGTGCCGATTTCAACTTTGTCGATAATAATCGCTCAACACTACTCATAATTTCCCAGCAGAATATTTTCCAGTGTATCACACTGCTTCTGTTGGCTTGCCTTCTTCATGTAGTCCATAGTGGTGACATCATTTCCCCAGGTTAATCCTTACTATCATTCTCCTGGCCATCTGGATATAAAAAAATAAATAATATTTTGTTAGTCCAGGGCGCCATCTGTTTTAACCCTTTGGTCCAGTTTAAATGCTCATATGTCCACTGTAGGATCTTTGAACAGTAGATCGGTTTTATAGCTACAAAGCCCCACATGTAACAAGCTTTGGTACACTGTGTGTCCTGACACCTTTGATTCATTAATACATTAATCAAAAATTAATACTACTGTTTCCTTAATGTTGGATTTTACCAGACTGGTTAGCCTGCACTCCATTTTTACATTAATGTGCTGGTTCAGGGATACCATAAATAATTTCAGGGTCCCACAGAGCTGAATAATCTGGGTCCATTGTCCATTACCAGTTCCAAACTTGCATAATCAGTAGGCCCCTTTTTTAAAAACATTGTTAAGGGTCCCTGACAGAATAATACTGTCCTGATGGGGTCCCTATGCTAGTTAATTGATTATCCTGCCATGATCCACCGAGGTAAGTATTAGCCACTGCGTACTGGGAATATACCACAAGACCTGCCATTTTGAAGAAAATGTGACACTGTGATCTGTCCATCATAAGTTGACTATGTCAAAGTCACTCAAATCAATGTACTTGTTCTTTTTACTCACTTTCAGAACACAAATCTCAAGAACTAACAGCCCACTTGTTGCCTAATCTATACTACCAATTCAGAGATGTCATTGTGATACGATGATTAACGTTATACATGTAAGCTGGCAGTGGTTTTAATGTTATAGATGATCAGTATAATGTATATGATAACATTTACTTTCAGAGTAAGTTTATAACAGTAAACACAGTAAGTCCTTCTGATATTTATATAAAAATCTGTATAAAAGATTGCCCACACAATTCTGACACTTTTCAAGCAAGAAATGCTCTTAATCATAGCCTACTATTAACCATGGTGTTTACACATGTTTTTATTGATTTTAAGATTAATTGAATAAATGTTGGAGATTTTAACTTAGTTTTCTCTAAACATGACCATATGTATTGCTTGGTGTAAAGACTACACTTCTGGTAGACATCGGAGCAGAGACACTTAAAAAGTGTTCTGGGGTATGCTCGGCTGTATTCAGAATGCCCATAGAAATGAGCAAAGAGAGATGCGCAAGCATGGCCATCTCTCCATCTTCTGAGGCCAGTTCTTAGCAGGACTGGGACAAGATATTCTGGTGCCCTAGGCAAATAAGGCACATGATCCCCCCCAATGAAAAATTTAGCCCACTTTATACCTCCTTGAGCCCCGTTCCTGTCTGAGATGAAGTGACGCCCTAGGCGGTCACTTACCTTCGTCTACCCGTCGTCCCAGCCCTAGCTCTTATTTACAAATTGGGATGTCAGACTACCACTGAAAACTGTTGCCTTTCTGGCTTCTTAACAGACTTTTTGGAAAACACTCTTTCTATTGATTTGTGTTTCAATATACCTGTCACGATAAGTAAAATACTAAGTGGTAAACTACACAGTGTATTTTCGTAGTTATGGGTCTCACTTGAGTCACACTTGTGTGTATAGAAGGCATTGATATGAGACAAGTCTTATGTTCACATGGCTTCATTGATGGTTCCGTTACTTTTGACAGCAAAACTAGGGCAATATGTATTGCTATTATTGCCTTCAAAATAAAAAAAATATGGCAAAATCAGAGATGACCTCATTATAGCCACTATTGGATCCAGTCTACAATGAAACTGGCACCACTCTATGGCTTCCATAATAGGCAGAGGCTATACAGTTCACTTTAAACACAGCCTTTCAGGCTACTATCTGCAAAACTGTCCTGTTATTTATTTATTTTTTCTTACTGCTTTTGCTTCAGTTTTGCATGTTTTTGGGATTCCTAATGAGTTAACAACTGGATGATCTGCACTACATTTGGTGGAATAAAATAAGAACAAAATGATGGTGGTTAAAACTTATAATTAAAAAATAAAAATAGAGTAATGCTACATAACAAAATATAAAAATATACACCCTCCTAGGGCTCATTATCATTCCAGCACTAGAGCCTTTGGCATTTTCTCCTGGTCTCTGTTTGCTTCCTTTTCTGTTGTCCTCACGTGAATCCTGCAGCCAATTAGTGGCTTCAGTGCTCATATGTCATTCCAATGACATCATTCAGAAAATGAATGGCATGTGAGGAAGGATGGCAAGGGAATGGCAAGTGAATGCTGAAGCATTAGAAGTAAAGCAAACAGAGACCTGGAGAAACCACCGGTAGTTTTAGTACTAGAAAAGCAGTGACTGCAAAGGTTATGTTTTTCATTTGTTTTACTGCCAATGTTAGCCTATTTTATATTTTAAATACAAGTTGGACAACCCTGTTAACCTTAAAGGGGTGTTCTAACCATGCTGTTTCACAAAACCAGCTGTTTACAGCCAGCTTTAACCTCTTAACGACTGCCCGCCCTCTTTTGCCGTCGGGCATTTCAGGTCGTTCATCTGCGGCGAGGGTTTTTTGACGTTGCTGCAGACAGAGGGGTTTTGCTGCTCCCGGCGCTGTACTTCACAGCCCTGTTCCCAGCACACCCTCTGCAAGTGCCCAGGAGCAGAGAAACTTCTGCTCCCCAGCGTTTAACACTTTGATTGCCACGGTCAGTGACCACAGCATAATCATAGGGCATTCCCCTGTTCTGTCAGGTGATTGGGACTCCCGGTGACCCGACAGAGCCTGGAGAACATCTCCACAGTCAGCCCTAGGGACCTGGGGCTACCAGGGCTGTCTGTATAACAAACCAGTGATCAGGGCAGTCTGTGCTGCCCTAATTGCTGCCTGTGTCAAACTGACATAGATTCTAATGTATTAGCTAATATGCTAATACATTATTAAGTGTAGAAAAAATGTAAAACAGTTATCCCTTCATGGGATTATAAAAAAAAAGTAGAAAACATAAAAAAGTGTAGAAAAAAATAAATACTAAAATAAAAATAAACATTTAATAAAAAATAATTGTGCATACATTACACAAAAAAAAAACAAAAACCCTACACATATTAGGTATCCACACGACCGAAATGACCTGTAAAATTAATATAACAAATTATTAAGTGTGAAATGTGAATGGTATAAAAAATAATCATTTATAAGTATACTTAAACTATTCCCCAAAAAGTACAACTTCTCCTGCATAAAACAAGGCCTCATACAACTGCATCATTGAAAAAATAAAAAAGTTACGACTGTTGAAATGCAAGTAGGCAAAAACTAAAAAAAAGTGCTGGTTATTAAGTTCGTTTCAGGCGTTTGGCTTAAGGGTTAAAACTTCCAGTTCCTGGTGAGACATGAGACATGTTCATGGTTCAACAGCAGTGATTGACTGATGTGCTGTTCCTAGCTTTGATTGCTAGAGAGACATTGGTAATAGAGGAGTTTAAATAGTAGGGCAGAAGGCTCTAAAGAGCTCTAAAGGGTTACAGATTGTCAGTAGCATAGATAAACAAGCTCCTGTGCTACTAATCACACACAGCATGGAGTGACCACACCATGGTGGGGAAGGGTAGTAGGAACAGTGAGAGCCCTTAGCTTAGCTATTGGAAAGTTGCAACTAGAATGAGGAGATGCCTACAATCTGCTTGATTATCTTCATTATAGATTATAGTTTACAGCCAACAACAACTAACTCGTGCTGCACAATGAAAGCCAGGGAATCTCCTTTTCCCTTGAGAATCTACAGTGCTGGCATGCAGATGTAGCAAAACTAAACTTAACTGAAAACACACAACACAGAATGTTATCTCAACTTTTTCAGTGGTTTTCAGTGGACTTTGTTTAGAGATAAAAGCATATAACATGAAAAGTCATGACATCACATTCAAGTTAAACTCTAATACATGTGAATCCTTTATGAATAATACGGTCTTATAAAAATATGATACAGATTTAATGTATAAATACTAAAAACCATGGCATATTGCGATCCCATTTTTTAGCTTGTATTGACAGGTGTAAATTAATTCTGGTGGAAATGTTTATAAAACTAATCCTATGAACTTAAATGTGTCATAATATTTCAGCACATGCTACAATGTGTACTGTACAGCACATTATTTTTTGCTGCAGGATTACAGAGTTAATCCAATACAGTATTTGCCACAGATGGCCAATATTTAAGAAGGTTTCAATCACGAAAGTGTCTCTTGTTTTCAAAACATTTTCTTTGCGATTTCTAAGGCAGATATAAAAGAAAATTAGGTGTATCGTCTTAAAAGAGAATTTTTGTGCAAAATAGAAGTGCAAATTGCTCAATGTGACATAACATATCTTTATAATGTCTGTAGTATTAAAAAAGGCTCTGTCTTTATTTTACATTGTTAACAAAATGAGAAAGCTACTTTGCTAGCTGATTGCTATTGAAACTCAAATTATATGGAAGGAAGCTGCAATCACACTTTCAAATGCTTATCTTCTGGGTTTTAGAGATTGACAGCTAGGCAGAAAAAAGAAAGGCTCTTCATTTTTAAATAGGTACTGTAAATGGAACACCAGTGAATATCAGATATTGTCAGGAGGCTAACTGAAAAGGAGTCCTTGAGCATGCTTCTGCTTGTCCATCTGTTGTTTTAATTTGTCTGTCTAATAATTCCCAGAGCGGTTTACTAGATTGACTGTTTGAATAAACAGAAATAAATCATAGCCTTTTTTACAGTACTAATTTAAATTGTAAGCTCAGCAGGTATCATAATCTTTAAATGCATTCATTTAAATATCTTTCAGAAACAAGAACTTGGAATGAGTATTTCAAAGTTGAAACGGAATAAAAAAGGGGATTTTTATTTGTTTTATGAACCACTTGCTTCAGCAATCATAGTCTCCAGAAGTCTTATGAATAAATGATTAAATACGTTTTAAAGAGATTTTATCCACTGTTCACATCCATCACAAATGATGTACAGGTGTAGCAAAATGAGCTTATCTTGTAATGTTTAGGATGGGCTCACACACTGCGTCTGTATAAAAATAAATGCAAGCAATTTAAAAGAACTTGGTTTTTAAATTACCGTAACCTAGATTTCACCTGTGTTCCAGATTAGAAGTAATTACAAAACTATTTGCATCCAAAATTTTTGCCTCCATTTAACTTAAGCTTTGCGTTTTCTCCATACATTATTTATGCAATTGAAAATGGAGTGCGGTCATGCAAACCCAGCCTCTATTGTAACACCGTTGTGCCATAGGTGTAACAAGGCATCATAATTCATACTTTAAAATTATGTTCCATGTTCCTTTTACAGCTTTCCAGCGGTAACTGCACATTTGAACCGACGGGGTTTTACAAATAATAGATTGTACATTATTTGTGTTTTTTGCCCCTTTTGGAGTATTTTTCTCTACTGACTGCTCAGTTGCTATTAATTACAACGTGTTCTCTCACTTCTGCGGGGAAAACTGCAGCCACATTCAACCCGCTCCAACAAAGTATTTTTTAAGACCATGTTTTAATTTTTTTCATTCCCACCTTTCAAGAGCCATAACTATTATTTTTAGTTAACATAGGTATAGCCATGATGTAGTAAGTAACCAAAACAATATTTGTGAGGTGAAAAAATTAAATTGAACCATTGTTTCTTGAGTATAATTTTTCCATACAGTGTAAAATACAATGTTAAGTTTATTCTGCAGGTTAGTATGGGTCTGGTATTAGGGCTTCTTGATTCAAACGGACGTTTTTGTTGATCCCGTTTTTCGGATCCGTTTTACGGATCCGTTAATAACGGTATAGAAATCTGACATTTGTCAGTGTGTGAATTAACTTTGCTTTCAATGGCAAAAGCGCATCGATGTTCTCTCGAGTGATTGCAGATGCGCTTTTTTCGCGTTGCAGTTTTTCGGATCCGTTTTTAGATTGGACTTGTCAATTTTCTTCTTGAGTTTTATCGCAAGTAGAATTCAACCAATAGGTTATTATTGGGTGTGCGATGTTGGCATCCCGTTAAGACGGGATGCTTAAGCGCCTGATTTATTCGGGGGCCGGGAGGGGGTGTGACGGGTTGACTGTTGAACACTTTTTATAGATGACGGGATTTTAGATTGGGTGGGTTGGTTTGTGTTTTGGGGTTGTTGAGGGGGAGGCTTGTGGGTGGGGTGTTTGGGTGGGTTCTGTGTGTTGTGTGTTTGTTTGGGTTGTGTTGAAGGGGTGGTGTGTTGTGTGTGAGTGTGTGTGGTTTTTTTTGGTGTGTTGTGGTTTTGTGCTGATGTGTGTGTGGTGTGATGCTGGGTTTTGGTGGTTGGAGTATTTTATTTCTAATGGGCTTGAAATGTATTATAATTTTTTAATTGTTATTTTTGTAATTAATTGTTAGATATTTTTATTTAATGTTTATTTTAGTTATTTACTAAATTGTTCTTTATATATTGTTTTTATATATATATAGTTCTTTTAATATATATACTTTTTATATATATATTTTTATTTCTAGTATTTTTTATTTTATTGTTTTATTTTATAGTATATTTATATAATATAAGTTATATTATTTTTTTATGTTTTTTTTTTTTGACTCTTCATACGGCCTCTTTTTTTGGTGTACTCAGTATGTACACTTCGGCTCGTCTTTATTCACGTTATTTCTTAGATGCAATCTCTTGGCGGATTCCTATGGGCCCTGTGTGGATTGGTGCATCATGGTCATGAACTATTCTCACTGCCAGTTTTCAAAACGAGGCATACAGATTTTTGGGGATGAAAAGAAGAAGTGAAGAAAGAATTGGTGTTGATTTATTTGAGTGCCTTCGCTTGAACGTTTCTTTGACTGCGTTGGTTGTTGGTGACCAGAAGGGCTCGTTGGCACTGAAGCGGCTATCGTGTCCTTTGCTGTTGCAGTTGAGTGTCGGTATTTTTCAGAAAACTGATTGTGAATCTCCGTGGGATTTTCACGCACCAACCATTCTATAGGGGTTTTTTTCAGAGAATGGTCTCCCGAAGAAAAAGAAAAAACATCCAGTGTGAGCAGTCTCACTGTGGGGCGGAACGGAAGGGAAATGCCTTGATTGATGCCCAGAGGGTTCCAAAGGAAGAGAGATCCATGGGCAAGGACTGGTCTCGAGCTGGCTGAGCGTTAGAAAGGCAAACAGTTGAATCAATTTAGCCACCGTGTTACAACCAAGAATGGTAGGCAGTAAAGGAGCATCTCTGAACGCCTCAATTACAGGAGAACTTTTGAGGCAGATGGGCGGCTTACAGCAGCAGAAGACCACATCGGCGGTTGCCATTCCTTTTAGCTAAGAAGAACAGCTTAAGATCAGGAGTTAATAACTGAGGCTCCAATTGGCACCCTAAGAGCATCATTGGAAATTGGACAGCAGTGTAGAAGATTGGAAATAAACGTTTTGTATGTTTTTGCCCTGGTTGATGAGTCTCGATTTTGCTTCGCGACAGTTGGGGTTGTAAGGGGCTAGGGGGCCCGTAGGAGTAAGTTAGGCGTCTAGGTTATTTGGCGGGATAACCGGTCAACAAACATGAAAGTGGCATCACTTACCTGCCTTGTTGTATCAAAGGTTCAGTCGCGTGGTGGTCGGTGGTTTTAATATTTTTCCGTCCCGATGGTTGCGTCGTGGGCGAATAATTTTCTTGGCACTCTTTGGGCCCCTTGGTACCAATTGAGCATCGTTTATTCTGCAAATACAACTTGTAGAATTATGCCACGAAAGTAAGAATTGAGGCAGTAGAAGTTCTTGAAGGCCAAAGATTACAAAAGGGGGGTTCCACGCTTACGTAGGCATGGTGTTACCTATTATAATGTGCCTTGGTGTGTGACTGATTGTTCGTGTCCGTGGTTGTGAGTGTATTGTATATATGTTAATACCTAACATATATATTTAAATTTATAATATATAATATTTAGTTTAGAAATTATTTAGGTTTATAACATGTTTGTTATTTATATAACTTTTAATTTGGGCGGTGGGTTTGTAAAAATATGGGTGTGATTTTAACAAAAAAAAAAAAATAGGGCGGACCTTGGGGCGTGGGGGGTTCAAATTCATATGGTGTATGTACAGCTGACACTGACATAGGTAAAAAAAAAAAAAATAAAATATTAAAAAAAGGGTTTTTTTTTTCTTTGGTCATTGACTTGAGTTTATATTATATTTTTTTAAATTGCAGTTAGATAGGGTTTCAGGTTGATTTAATAAAAGCATTGAAAAAAAAAAAAAACGGATCCAAAAAACGGGGGATCGTAAATATTTAAAACCGCTTGCAAAACGCATCAAGATTTAGCATCCAAAAAAGGAAGTCTGCTGTTGCGTTTTTTTGGGGTTCCGCTTTTTGGATTGCAGTCATGTTTTACATTCCAGTTTTTCGCTGGTTAAAAACGGTTCCGTTTTATAGTTTTATTTATTTTTTAAAAACGCATCAAAAAAGGAATCCAAAACGTCGTGTGAACAAGCCCTTAGCACGTGTTGTAGTTTACAGTATATTTTACTACTTTATTTTACTTTTGTAACATTACATTTTAGTCCTTCTTAGACACTTGAGCATACAATCAGTTGATTGCTTGTACAATATACTGCTACACTTAGGGCTTGTTCACATGACGTTTTGGATCCGTTTTGGATTAGGTTTGGTTTTACGGATCGTTTTTCTATAACTGCACCTGCCAACAAACGGATGCAAACTGCATCCAAAAAAAAAAACGGATCCAGTAAACACACAGCTGATCCTTTTTTGGGATGCGTGTTGGGATGTGTGCGTTTTCATGGTTTTACGGATCCGTTTTTTTTTTGGATCGCTTTTTATTTAAAGGTTCGTATTTTGTAACATCAGACTATCAAACTGCATATTTAAATATAATAAAACCCTACCAATGATACCAAGGAAAAAAAAAAAACCTTTTTTTACTAGTATCAAATCAACTGTTTTACGTTAAACTATGATTTTAGAACCACCACCCCCACCTCCCCATATTTTTTTTTTTTATATTAACCAATAGTTTTCAAACTCAGAGACCCGACGTCCATGTGCATCCGGTGGTATGCTGGGGGAAAGTGGTACATGACTTTATCCTCCTCTCCTTAACCATTGTAGTGATGAAGGGTTTTTCACAACCAAAATAGATCATATGACATATAATACACTATCGTTCCCCTCACCCCTTATACTTAACAAAATATAATTCTTTATGCTCCCTCCCACCCTATAAAAAAACCATTTATTGCACTCTGTTCACCCATCACAATATAATACCTCAATTTAATAAATCTGACTCTCCCCCCCCCACACATATATTCACACGTTTTTATAATACATTCTGATGCCACCTGCACCTATGTTGTATAAACATATGTCCCATCCCACCCAAATATAACTCACATATTAATACACTCTGCCTGGGTCTCCCATCCAGACTATATTACACATATAATTCACTCCTTCTCTCTGCTCCCCCCCCCACCCATTATAAACACAACATAAATCACTCCTGCTCCCCATACCATATAACACACTTATAATACACTATGCATTCTCCAACCACTTTAGCACACATACAATTATTTCTGATCCCCACACCAATCCCACCCATATACACAATTTATAATACACTCTGCTGACCTCCCCACCAATATAACACACATTATATAACTACAAACAAAGATAATATACACTCTGCTCACCCCATCCATATTAGACACACATCATCATTATACTACTGCTCCCCCCCCTCCTCACATTAGTTCTCCACATATTATCACACCATATTATTACACTCCCTGCTACCCCCACACCTCATTTAACACACTATAATTACACTCTGTCCCCCCGCCCATATAAACACACAGTAGTATAACATTCTCCTGCTCTGTAGGACTCTATGACAAGATGTTCTCTTTCTGTGTTATATTTGGGGACTGCTATAAGGGATTAGTCTGTTTACTGAAACAGTTTCTTCTGGTTGTTCAAGGAGCTTGTGCAGCCTGGAGGGGAAGGGAGGGAGGAGATTATTACAGGCTCTCCAGGCAATTTTGTAGTAGTCTAGAATTTTGAATGCCATTGCAGGGTGCGTCCATCTGCAGAAGCTGTTGTGAAACTTCACTCTACCTTCATTGCTCTCAGAATGATGATTGGTGACTCAAGCAGGGAAGCAGGGAGGGGGGTGGTATTTGATGTGTGGTCGGTTATGGTATGACGGATGTGGTCGCAGGGTGGTTAAGGGAGAGTGGGGTGGTATCCTAGGGAAGGCAGGTGTCGTCGGCGGGTATTGTGGTACTCTGCGGTGGTCTTATGGGCATCGGTGATCGGTAATGATGTCTCACCTGTCTTCGAGTAGGAGAGTTCGCCCCTACTGGGAGAGGATAAGAGGATGGCCTGTATTTTTGAAGCTGTAACTAGTTTGTAACCTAGGTGAAAAAGGTTAAGATGAATTTGCACATATGCCTGTCGTCATGATGTAAACTTCTTATAAAAAATTTTAAACTACAGTTTATGATAGACAAATCTCAATTCAGTTATCTTTTTTTTTTATATAAAACAATCTCACGCTTCACTTGTTTTCCTTAATTGGTCTCTTGTTTGTGGTGTTTATCTCAAATTCAGAGCCAGTAGTTGGATGACGGTGCCTGAGTGTTTGCCTGAAGGCCCACACTGGTGTTTGTTTCTTGGGATCCTGTGGATAGTGGAGATTCCTGGAGCCGATTTAAGACAGTAAGTTGAGAAGTTTATTTTTGGGGCGGGACCCGTTAAATTGGAGTTTGATTTCTTTGGAGACCCACCCTTCAGTACTTTGCAAATGACTGTACATACTGCACATGTTTTTTTGTTTCTGCTTCTCTTTTTCTGCTTTTCTTCCTGAAAAGCATTCCAAGGCCTGCTATCCTCAGTGGCCCACCCTGCCCAAGAACCCACTGGGTATTTTCCCTTCTCTGCTGCGGGACAGTCAAAGCCTGCTCATCGGAGTATTTAATTAAGTAAAATATTGGGCTGGGATGTGGAATTATGCTGGATGTTGTGAATTCGGGGCATCTGGGTTTAAGGCTGCTCTGTCTCCACTACTGCCTATGTAGAAAAGCTTTTCTCCTGTATCGATTTCATCTGGTCCCCTTGTAAAAGATTAAGATGTTTCCTTCCCGTGTGATTGTCTGTTTTATGAGGCGAAATTTTATGGAAGACAGCTTCAAATGAACTTATTGGCACAAAAGGGTGGGATTTTTATTTGAAGACTATTGGGTCAAAAATAACAAAACTATCTGTTAAACGCTTGTTTCATATCCATTAAAGCATCAGTATTCCACAATAATGGGTTTTATTTGGAAATTATGGCCATGATTTTCAATATCACTGTACTTTAAAAGTTTAAAACAAACGTAAACACTACACAAGTAGTATAAAAACCTAAAAAGGGCAACCTGATTCATATTAAAAGTGGCTCATGCTGTCTGATAATTTGGTGCAGCTTTAGCATGATCTTACTTTTAGACCAGTTATTTTTTTGGCTTACGTTCTATGCCAGAATGTTGTTGCTAATTTGGTATTTTTGCCAGCTATTGGCCCATTTCCTTACAAGGCCAAAACCATTTTTCTGGGGGGCAATTGCACCTCGTTCGTAATGAGGGACCGTTACGCCGATTAGGTCCTTTTTAAAATTTCGGGGGTGGAGAATGAGAAAAAGAGAAATTATCTGTGTAATAAAAAAAGGCATAAAATATGCACATAAAACTTCTAGAATGTTATATAATTAGTATGGCTAAAAAAATTGTGTTATTATCCTATATCCATATGTGCTCCTGCTGCACATTTAACTATGCATATTCAAAATTAAAGTGAGTTTTTTTGTTTTATGACATTGAAGGTCACATATAAGTCATTTACAAATCACTATTGTTATGTTTAATTGGAGATCAGTATGGACTCACACTGTTGAGGCGTGGGTAGTCGTAGTTGTGGGATTCTTTGGAGGAACATCGTGACCGGTAGTTGTGGTAAGTTTTGGGGGCATCGTGAGCAAAAATGGTATAGGTGGAGACCACACCAGCGGAGTGATTTCTAAAAAAAAAGACGAATCTCACGGTTCTACCCCTGTCGTCGGCTACTCGTGTAGGTGGTTGGAGAGCATAACTGACAAGAAAAGAATGATGAGGGACTTCGGGTACTGGCAGAGATGATAGGTCCAAAGCGCCAGATAATAAAAACCATACACGGGTGACCGAGTAGTCACAGAGCGGGTAAGGTATAATAGGGGGTAAATGGACTGGTATCAATGGCAATTAATTATAACCGCAGTAGATAGTAGTTGCAGGCATGGTGCGACGCAGCGAGGACAGCTAGGAACAGAAGCAGGAACAGCAATAAGGTACTCTGGATATCGAGTTCCTAACTCACGGTTGACACAGGTAACAGCAACTAGTACAACAAACAGGGGTTAGGATCACAAAAGAACAACCAAGAGCTGACCAGGGGCAGAGGCAGGAAGATCCTTGAAGGGGTTTTGCCAAGAAGTGAGTTCCTCACCTAACAGGCTAATACTCCCATCTGAGGCTTGAAAATGGGGTGCTTATGGTGTTCGTGATTTTGTGTTTAAAAAAAACAAGGTCCAAGCCATTGTCATGGGGGCTGGCACGGGTTTGCCGACGGCTCCCCGCGGTCCATGTCCCCTCGAATGACCACAGTCCCTGGCGCCAGTTCTCTTACCTGTCCACGCTCCTGTGAACGCTGCTCCTGCCTGTCACGGCCGCCGCGCGCGTACCCACTGCTTCGGTCGCTCGCGTGACGGCTAGGCTGGATTTAAAGGGCCAGCGCACCAGTAATTGGTTATTGATGGCCGCTGGTCCTATTTAAGGAATACGCCCCCAGCACTCTTTGCCAGTTTGTTGGTGTGTGTTTAGTGAATCTAGAGTGTTGGAAGTCCTGTCTGATCATCCGCGTACCAGTCCGTCCGCTACGTTTCCTGACCTTGCCTGTTTGCCGCCTGCCCTGACCTTCTTCCTGTCTCTGAGCACGAACCTCTGCCGCCTGTCCTGACCTCTTGCCTGTCTACGCTTCTGGATTACGATTTTTTACCGCGCATTACCCCGGCCGCCATCGCAAGCAAGTCACGTCAGGGGTAGCGACCTGGTAGCCTCACGCCGCAGCAAGTCCATCCCGCTTTGCGGCGGGCTCTGGTGAATACCGGGGGCTACTTAGACTCCGCTCCCTGGCGTGGCTTAACTATCATCGCTTGCGGTGGTCCAGCGAATCCACCGAACCCTCATACTCCTTAGTGATGTCATCACTCCACCTCCCATGCACATTCCTGATACTCCGTCTCTGTAGTTGAACAATCATTGTTTTGCTAATCCACAGAGGAGAACTGTATTGTGCACAAGCTATATGCGTTTTATTTCTCCCTCTTATTTGCTCAGGAGAGAAGATAAGCTCAGCAGGCAGCCTTCTTTCATTCCTTCAGGAACGGCTGCAGAGGAAAAGGGAGGGGGGCTGAGCAGAGAGCCAGGGAGCATCTGCATGTTTACTCAGATAATTACATTACAACTAGTGAATTCTCCCCTCCAAAGACACAGGATCTTTCTCCCCAGTCCCTTCAAAGCTCGTTCATGTTCCCTGCCATCAGATAAGAAGCGCAAACAACACAAGTTCAGCTCCTGTCAGCTCCTGGTCCTGTCTAATGTAAACTGTCAGGAAACCAAAGGCATGTTAGGAAGGTTGTAGTCCTCAGAGTCTTCACTTTTTTTGAAGACATATGTTTTGAAAAGTGATTAAATACCCATTTTGGAGGATCCCACGTCAACATTAGATCGTGGCAAAACCCATTTAAATCAAAGGAGGTCACAGGTCGTTGTACAGGTAATTAGGTACTGTCCCTTTGAATCCCTGAGCAGTACCACATGTGCAATGAAGGCCACGGAGCAGGAGAGGGGATAGGTGAGTTAAACCTGCAGGTAGAAGCCGCTGCAGGGACCGAGGAACTCACCACTGAGGTAAGTACAGCAGGGGACACAGCAGCAGTGACACTGGCCACCATGACACTTACAGGAGTACTTGTAACAGGCACAGCAATGGAGGCACAGGCACATCCATGGTCCAAGGCACGGACAGCGGCATGAACAGTGACACATTTGCATGTACAGTGTATGAGCGAAATTTATTTTTATTTATCTCCAGCACTCAAAATTATGTTGAGCAAGAATACGTACTTTGACTTAGTTTTACACCTCTTGACTAGCAAAT
Organism: Phyllomedusa bahiana; assembly: GCA_025379985.1. Classification (NCBI taxonomy): domain Eukaryota; kingdom Metazoa; phylum Chordata; class Amphibia; order Anura; family Hylidae; genus Phyllomedusa; species Phyllomedusa bahiana. The sequence continues at coordinate 66,853 of JAODAL010016232.1, read as the reverse complement.
TATTAGCATTCTAGCTCTTAATTTTCTGGGATAAAGATATTATAGAAAGAAAAGAAGCAGGAAATTCATTATGTCCAGTGTTATAAATGAGGGTCTTTATTCAATGTACACTGGAGTCCGATGTATACATTTATAAAGAGGAAGACACTTCTCTTAAAGGTCAGATTTGTGTGGAAATAGAAACAATTCTGAGAAGTTTACAAAATTTTACCTATGGATTACAGGTGCATGGTTTGTGGAGATTCAAGTGTAGGTGCACTCCAGAACTGAGAAAACAATAGTGATAACCGACTTTAAATATTCCCATAAACCTCGCCCTGCAGCTGCTTCTAACACCAGAACCTCTATCCCTAAAACTGACACTAAGAGCGACATGTATGATTTTTGGCGCCCAGACATCTATTTTAATGCGAATAAAAGTAGTGTAGAATGCGCCTTAATCTATGAACCCGGTCTACTGGTGGTCATAAATCATGCGCATTCTAGCGCAAAAACAACAGTTCTGGCTCAGGTAAAACACTTTTAAAGTAGTTTAGCTGTTCCATCAATAATGCGCATAGATTTGCCGTACTGAAGCCATAAATATGTAGCTTCCTACGGTTCTAGTGCACCCCGCCTCCCGCACGCCCTCCAAAGTCAGACGCATTACAAAGTGCCGCAGGTGCTCTGGTATGCGCCTGATATTGGCGTGAGGGAGTTTTAAAAATATCCAAATGATAGAAAGTATAAGCGGCACTCACCGATCTTCTTTATAAGGCTTTATTGTAAACACTTACATGTAGCGGGAAACAAGCACATCCAACTCAGCCTACGGCCGTTTCGCGCACAGGTTAGCGCTTTCTCAAGGCATTTGGAAAGCCTTATAAAGTAGAAGATCGGTGAGTGCCGCTTATACTTTCTATCATTTGGATTATCGTTGGGACTATATTATTTTGAAGCTGAGCACCACTGAAATTGGATGGCATTGCGGTGTGTCTGGATTAGGCATTAATCCTTATGGAGTCAGTCATGTGTGTCGGTGCCACCTGATTGCCCTGTGTTTCTGCTAGTTTTAAAAATATAGTGAACGGGGCTGTGCTAGATCTCAGGCTGAAATCCCCTAAATCTTCTAAATCTTTAGCTCAAAAATGTCTCTAAGCTACAAATGACCCAAATACTGCAAATTGGCTTTAGGAACCAATGACTCCCTGGAAAGGGCCCAGCAGAAACTAGACAAACACCAAACTGATTTTCACTAAGACTGCAAACTCTATACTGTGGCCTAACAGAACTAAGACAAGAAACAACAATATACTAGAACTTGACACTACTGAACTAGACATTAGATTTAAAAAATAGAACATAGTTGTGGAGACTCCATTTACGTGCACTAGATGCAGGTTTTCAAGAAACCACACTGAAAGCCATGTCCATGCAGCAGGGTAAAATTCACAAAGAATATATGGGAAAACCCACAGTAAAATGTGCATGTAATGCATGAAGCTTTTGCCGTGGACTTTTTGCCAACTTGAAGCAAGATCTGCAGCAAAAAAATTCTATCACATGTAGACCATATTCAGTCCATTGAAAGGGTTTTCCCATCTGGCTTGTTTCACAGAGCCTACTTTTCACAGCCAGCTTCAGGCTCCTACTTCCTGTTCAGACTGTGAGTGGTTCTCTAGAAACTTTGGTGCCTAGGGTTTGTGGGAAAGAAGAGTTTAGACAAAGATTAGTCTTCTTAATGGATCAGTATGCCTGCCATTTTTATTTCACCTACTGGATTCTGTTTCTCTGTGAATGCATTCATGGATTTCTGCTCTACTGGTAATTTCACCCATAAATCAAGTGGAGATTGCCACCACACACACTATATGATCTTGTTGCCTGATATCACAATCCTATGGGTAAAGTATATCTCTTGTCATTGCCTGTGACTAAGGACATGTGCTATTATGGTAAAGAAAATCTAGATATAGGTTTCTCCCACCGTTCTTCTGTGGTTGGTACAAGGTTCTTTCTGTCATAAAAAATATCTCTGCTCTCTGCAGCCTTGCATTTACTATAGGTATATGAGGAAAAATACTGTCAAGAGCAGTGTCGGACTGGGGGGTCTGGGGCCCATAGGGGAGTTGATCTTGGGGGGGCCCACCCTACTGTACATGAAAATATTACCGGCCTCTCGGAAAATAATCGCGCCCATTTTACCCCATAATACAGTGGCGAAACAGAAAATGTATTGTGTATACAATACAAGAAGTCACACATATGTCACTAACAATCATAGACACAGGGCTAAGTAGCTCCATCCTACCCCCCCCCCGCAACAAAATCCCCTCCACCCCCATTCAATAATCCCCCTCCACCCACATACAATATCCCCCTCCCCCCACCAACAATATCCCCCCCACCCCAACAATATCCCCCTCCACCACATTTAATATCCCCTCCACCCAATTAAAATATCCCCTCCACCCACATACAATATCCCCCTCCACTCACATAACACTATTTCCCCCTCCACCCACATACAATATCCCCCTCCACCCACATACAATATCCCCCTCCACCCACATACAATTCCCCCTCCCACCCACATACAATATCCCCCTGCACCACATACAATATCCCCCTGCACCCACATACAATATCCTGCACCCAAAATACAATATCCCCTCCACCCACATACAATATCCCCCTCCCACCCACATACAATATCCCCCTCCACCACATACAATAAACCCCTCCACCCAAATACAAACCCCCTCCACCCACATACAATATCTCCACCCACATAAAAACACCCCACCATGTTTCCCTTGGTCACACACCACCACCTTCTAAAATAAACACCAGCAAAAAAGTAAAAGTGTAACTCCAATCACAGGGTTAATCAGGGCACAGTACGCTGGCATTATACCGGTGCCGAAATAACCTACAACACCCCATATAGAGACCCCATAGAGGTCAGACACCGGCTCAGGGTTTAACCCACAAAACCCCTCCATATAGAGACCACATAGAGGGCAGACACCAGCTCAGGTATAACCTAAAAATACTCAATATGGAGACCACATAGACATCAGACACCAGCTCAGGTATAACCTACAACACCGCAATATGGAGAACACATAAAAGGTCTGACACCAGCTCAGGATAACCTACAACACCGCCATAAGAGACCACATAGAGGTCAGAAACCAGCTCAGGTATAACCTACAACACTGCCATATAGAGACCACATAGAGGTCAGACACCACCCCGGGGAAACCTACAACACTGCCATAGAGAGATCACATAGAGGTCAGAAACCAGCTCAGGTATAACCTAAAAACACTGCCAAAATAGAGACCACATAAGGTCAGACACCAGCTCAGGTAAAACCTACAACACTGCTATATAGAGACCACATAGAGATCAGACACCAGCTCAGGTATAACCTACAACGCCACCATATGGAGACCACATAGTGATCATGAAAAAACTTTGAGACTCTCGTTCCACATATTTGATCAAAAGATTTTAAGCTGCCCACGACTTTCAATGTGATCTCAAAATCGGGCAGTCCTAATCCTATCTTTACCTCTCAACCGAGCCAATCAGGCCCCCCGCTGGTCAACCGACCTCCATTATTCAGTAGAAAAAAATAAAAACAACCCAACCTCCCAACTGCCCTTCTATGACAGCCTGTGAGAGTGGGCGGGACAGAAACACAAAATGGAAGCACCCTTTCCTTCCCAAAATAGGTTAAAATAAATGTACACCGAGTAAACGTATGTTTTCGCACACAAAACATTTCTGAAAAACGAAATGCAAACCTGGGTGCCAGTGGCAGGGCTGCGGCACACATGAAATTTATACATGTACACACACAGACCGCCGCCAGGGTCACATTTCTGCAAAAAGGGCAATACACTACGTGGAAATCCCTAAAGAAGCATTTATGCTATCTATCAATACATGAAAAAATTTTGAGACTCTCGTTCACATATTTTGATCAAAAGATTTTTTAAGCTGTCCACGACTTTCAACGTGAATCTCAAAACCCGGGCAGTCCTATCCTATTTTTACCTCTCAATCGAGCCAAATCAGGCCTCCCGCTGGGTCAAACCGACCTCCATTTTAAAGAGAAAAAATAAAAAAAAAACCCAACCTGCAAGCTGCCCTTCTTAAGACAGCCTGTGAAGTGGGCGGGGACAGAAAACAAAAGGGAAGCACCCCTTCCTTCCCATATAGGTTAAAAATAAATGTACACCGATATAACGTATTTTCTGCACACAAAAACATTTCTGAAAAAACGTATGCAAACCGGGGTGCCACTAGCAGGGCTGGGGCACACTGGAAATTTAAATACATGTACGCACACAGACCGCCGCCAGCGGCACATATCTGCAAAAAGGGAAATACACTACGTGGAAATCCCTAAAGAAGCATTTATGCTATCTATCATACATGAAAAAACTTTGAGACCTCGTTCACATATTTGATCAAAAGATGTTTAAGCTGCCCACGACTTTCAACGTGATTCTCAAAATCGGGAAAGTCCTATCCTACTTTAGCTCTCAATCGAGCCAATCAGCCTCCCGCTGGTCAACCGACCCCATTATTTCAGAGAGAAAAAATAAAAAAACACCCAACCTGCAAGCTGCCCTTCTTAACAGCCTGTGAGAGTGGGCGGGGACAGAAACACAAAATGGAAGCACCCCTTTCCTTCCCATATAGGTTAAAATAAAATGTACACCGAGTATAACGTATGTTTCTGCACACAAAAACATTCTGAAAAAACGTATGAAAACCCTGGTGCCACTGGCGGGGCTGGGGCACACATGTAATTATCCCATGTACGCACACAGACCGCCGCCATGGCACATTTCTGCAAAAAGGGCAATACACTACGTGGAAACCCCTAAAGAAGCATTTATGCTATCTATCATACATAAAAAAAACTTTGAGACTCTCGGTTCACATTTTTTTGATCAAAAGATGTTTAAGCTGCCCACGACTTTCAACTTTATCCCAAAATCGGGCAGTCCAATCCTATCTTTACCTCTCAATCGAGCCAATTAGGCCTCCCGCTGGTAAAAACCGACCTCCATTATTAAAGAGAGAAAAAAAAAAAACACCAACCTGCAAGCTGCCCTTCTTATGACAGCCTGTGAGAGGGGGCGGGGACAGAAACACAAAATGGAAAGCACCCTTCCTTTCCCCATATAGGTTTCAAATCAATGTACACCGAGTATAACGTATGTTTCGCACACAAAAACATTTCTGAAAAAAACGTATGCAAACCTGGTGCCACGGCGGGGCTGCGGCACACATGTAATTATACATGTACGCACACAGACCGCCACCAAGCGGCACATTTCTGCAAAAAGGGCAATACACTACTGGAAATCCCTAAATAAGCATTTATGCTATCTATCATACATGAAAAACTTTGAGACTCTCGGTTCCATATTTTGATAAAAAGATGTTTAAGCTGCCCACGACTTCAACGTGATCTCAAAATCGGGCATTTCCCTATCCTATCTTTACCTCTCAATCGACCAATCGCCCCACATAAGGTCAGACACCACTCAGGTATAACCTACAACACCGCAAAATATAGACCACATAGAGGTCAGACACCTGCTCAGGTATAACCTAAAACACCACCATATAGAGACCACATAGAGGTCAGACACCAGCTCAGGTATAACCTACAACAACGCCATATAAAGACCACATATACATAAGACACCAGCTCAGGTCACATCACATTACAGTAAATACAGCACTGATCCAATATAGAAGTAAAATCAGGACTCACCGGAGATATCATAATCTGATAGTCGTTCTTTTTCCCCTTTTTTCTTCTGCACCCCGTTTCACACTGCCATGATGACTTGTCCCGGACACAACTCATCCCTGCAGAAATTACACACAAATATCTTAGAATCCCCAATTTTCCAGCACCTCTTTATCTATTCCCACCTCTGTACAAACTTCCCAGGTGTGGGAGAGCGGGTACAAGCCATAACTTAGAGGCCTAGTATCCTAAAGGGGGGGAGGGTGGGGAGAGGACTAACCCCATTGAGATAATGCTACAACTATGGGCTGCTGCCCCTCAATTATATTACCAGGTAGGTAACAAGACCTTAGTAGGGGGCAAATAGGCAAGGCCCCAGTCTTAGGTAGGTGGTTTCTCCCAGTTAGGTAATGCTGTAGGTAGTTTTGGGTCCCCTTTATATAGGCTGCAAGCATTTAGGACCCCCTTTAGTAGTAACAGGCAGTTAGGGCTTCCCATGAAATAGTATAACAGGCATTAAGGCCTCTTAGGTATTCGCAGGCAGTTAGGGGTCTCCTTTAGTAGTATACAGGTAGTTTAGGGGCCTCCTTTAGCTAGTGTGCAGGGAAATCCAGGGTCCCCCCCTTTAGCTACTGTGTAGGTAGTCAGGCCCCTTAGTATTTAGGTAAGCCAGGTCCCCCTTTGTAGTCAGGCCCCCCTGTAGGTATCAAAGCGTCCCTTTAGGTAGCCAGGGCCCCATTGTAGTCAGGGCCCCCCTGTAGGTAGGCAGGGGTCCCCCCTTTTATCATGGCCCCCTTTTGGTAGCCAGGCCCCCCTTTGTAAATCAAAGGGCCCCCCTTTGTAGTCAGGGCCCCCTTTTTAGTCAGGGCCCCCTTGTAGCCAGGACCCCCTTGTAGCCAGGGACCCCCTTTGTAGCCAGGGAACCCCTGGTTTGGTACCAGGGACCCCTTGTAGTCAGGGCCCCCCTTTGTAGCCAGGGACCCCCTTTGTAGCCAGGGACCCCTTTGTAGCCATGACCCCTTGTCGTGCCGGCCCCTTTTGTAGTCAGGGCCCCCCTTGTAGCCAGTGACCCCTTTGTAGCCAGGGACCCCCCTTGTTTGTCTGGCCCCCCTTGTAGTCAGGGCCCCCCTTGTAGCCAGGCCCCCCCCTTTATAGCCAGGGACCCCCTTTATATTCAGGGCCCCCCCTTGTAGCCAGGGCCCCCCCCCTTGTAGCCAGGGGCCCCCCCTTGTAGCCAGGGCCCCCCCCTTGCAGTCAGGGCCCCCCTTCTTAGTCAGGTCCCCCCCTTGTAGTCAGGACCCCCCTTGTAGCCAGGGACCGCCTTGTAGCCAGGGACCGCCTTGTAGCCAGGGACCCCTTGTAGTCAGGCCCCCCCCTCTTGTAGCCAGGGCCCCCCCTTGTAGCTAGGGCCCCATTTAGTCAGGGCCCCCCTTGTAGCCAGGGGCCCCCCTTTATCCCGGGCCCCCTTGTAGCCAGGAACCCCCTTGTTGCCAGGGACCCCCTTTAGTCAGGGGCCCCCTTGTAGCCATGACCACCTATAGTCCCGGGCCCCCCTTGTACCAGGCCCCCTTAGTCAGGCCCCCTTGTAGCCAGGGACCCCCCTTGTAGCCTGGGCCACCCCCTTTATAGCCAGGGACCCCCCTTGTAGCCAGGGACCCCCCCTTGTAGCCAGGGCCCCCTTGTAGCCAGGGACCACCTTTAGTCAGGGCCCCCCTTGTAGCCATGGATCCCCTTTAGTCATGGACCCCATTTAGTCAGGGACCCCTTGTAGCCATGGACCCCCTTGTACCCAGGGGCCCCCCTTTTCGCCAGGGCCACCCTTTAGTTCAGGGACCCCTTGTAGCCAGGGACCCCCTTGTTTGCCAGGGACCACCTTTTATCCAGGGCCCCCCTTGTTAGCCAGCCCCCCTTTAGTCAGGGCCCCCCTTTATCAGGACCCCTTGAACCAGGGACCCCCTTGTAGCCAGGGACCACCTTAGTCAGGGCCCCCCTTGAGTCAGGGCCCCCCCTGTACCAGGCCCCCCCTTGTAGCCAGGGACCACCTTTAGTCAGGGCCCCCACCTTGTAGCCAGGGCCCCCTTGTACCAGGGCCCCCCCCTTGTTAGCCAGGGACCCCCTTTAGGGCAGGGCCCCCCCTTGTAGCCAGGGACCCCTTGTAGCCAGGGACCACTTGTAGCCAGACCCCCTTTAGTCAGGGCCCCCCTTGTAGCCAGGGACCCCTTTAGTCAGGGCCCCCCCCCCCTTTTAGCCAGTGCCCCCCTTGTAGCCAGGACCACCTTTAGCAGGGGCCCCCCTTGTAGCCAGGGCCCCCCCTTGTAAGCCAAAGGGCCCCCCTTTAGCCAGGACCCTTACCAGGACCCCTTCTAGCCAGTGCCCCCCCCTTTAGTCAGGGCCCCCTTTAGCCAGGGGAAACCCCCTTTTAGCCAGGGCCCCTTAGCAGGGGCCCCCTTGAGCCAGGGCCCCCCCCTTTACCAGGGCCCCCCTTGTAGCCAGGGCCCCCCCTTGTAGCCACCCCCCACCCCCCCCTTGTAGCCACCTTCCCCCCCCCCTTTTAGCCAGGGCCCCCCCTTGTAGGTATTTAAAAAAAAAAAAAAAAAACAGCCAGCCACTAAACCCGGCTCGGGCTCCTGCTCCGGCCGCTCCAAGCTGCCGCCGGCTCCGTACTGCGGTCCTGCATAGGCGGCGTGGTGAAGTGACGTCACCGCGCCGCCTACGTCAGCAGGCCTAATGCGTTCAGCCTGCTGGGGAGATCAGCGGAGCGCAGCGCTAGTGGTGCTGTGCTCCGCTGACACCGCGCAGCCCTGGGAGTCGGGGACATTAGTCCCCAACTCCCGGGCCGGTCTCTGGGCGCTCGGGACGCAGGTCCCGGGCACTCAGGGACCGGATGCGCGGACGGGCCCCAGGGAGCGACGGCACTGCCTCCGGGCCCGCAGCAGCTCGGGGGGGCCCACCGGGGGATTCCCCAGTCCCCCGGCGGCCCAGTCCAAGCCTAGTCAAGAGTATATACCTTCTGTCTTTGATCTCTGAATTATTAGACCTTCAACAAATTAGATCTGAAAGGAGACTACAACTTGATTCCCATCCATTTGGAAGACAAAAAGAAGCGTGACAGACTGCCTCTAAAACCTGTGATGGACATCTCAAGTCCCCAGTTCTGCCATTTGGTCCCTATAATGCACGGGCAGCATGTTAAGAATTTGTCAACAACATATTCCGAGATCTGCTATACATCTGTGTGGTGTTTTGTTTTATTATATTCTTATCTTTTCTCTCAACTTAGAGTCACATTGTAGGAAAGTTTATGACGTCATTCTTTGTTTGAGGAAAATTCACCTGTAAACTAGAGAAGTAACTCATTAAATGTTCCAGTCTGCTTTTTGATGGATAAGTAGTGATTTCCCCTTTTCAATATTTATTCATTGACCTGTTTTGAATCGGAACACTCAAAAGGGCCCCTGTCCTTTAAAGTGGTTTTTTGCCGGGATGTGCCTTATTGTATGAAGCAATTGTAAAAAACCCAGCTTTAGAGGCAACCCAACAAGGGGTTTGTAAAAAGTTCACTAAAAATAATCAAAACTAGAATATGAATTTGTTACAAAAGAAACCCTTTTTTCCCCACAGCAGCTTGAAAGTTTCTTCAGTTCTTGTCATCATTTTAAAGCAGGGATTACTAGTAATCACATACAACTAGTGGATTCGTATACAAAAAAAACATATTTCTCCCGGTCCCTTGAAAGCTTTTATCCCCCTTTTTTCAATAAGAAGTTTTTTTAAAAGCCCGGGGCACATTCTTTTCGGTTGTATCTAATAGAATTTTAAGTAAAAGGGGTAAGGCAGCCGGCTCTTCAGACGAATTTTTGTAATCACATATATTAGAAAAGTGTTTAATACCCTTTTGGAGGATCCCACGTAAAAATTACATCGGGGAAAAAAAAACCCCTTTAAAGGGTCCTAAATTACCCAAACTTTCCCGGGGTTTCCCCATCATTATTCTTTTAATTTATTCCCCTTTTTCTATTTTCCACCCTTTGAGCGTAGTAACCCTTGTGTTTTGTTTTTGGTAAAAAATTTTCAATTTTTTTGTGATTATTTTCTGTAAATTTTTAATGCAGGGAGGGACTTTTAAGATAATGAGGTTGTGAGCATGTGAATATGGTGGCCACTGTATCAAATAATAATTTTTTTCCCTAATACTGGGGAGTATTTTGTATTGGACACCTAAAATGCACTGGGCAGCCAGCCCGATCGAGTAGCAGAGGTGTCAAAGGATATAAGCCAGCATGGTGCACCACATGTAACTGTTTACATGGCCCCCTTTGTATTGCATTTTTGTGGTCCCCGGTGTAATATTGTGGTTTTTTCTGATTTTGATGTAACTGGCCCCTTATCCAATGTGCAGTTTTTTATTATTCAGTTGCCCTCCTAGTGGATGGATGTTTGAACATCTGCTCATTAGTTATCTGCATTAGTTATCTGCACCTTTTATATCTTCAAATTTCCCCATTGGCCCATATTTAAATCTACAATTTTTTTCATGTTATAAAATGTTTATAAATTAAGTTAAGCCCTTTCGGGAAAACTAATGAATTTGGGTTTTAAAAAAAAAATTAAACAAAATAAAAATAAACATACTAAATTACAAGCTTGTTGAAATAATAATAAAAATATAAATAATAAAATGTGTTAATCGATAAACCCCTCCCAAAGGGATATCCATTTTCGTTTTAGGTTTCCAACTTGAATTCTATACAAGTTGTTTATATGTTAAAAATTGGGCCTTGCGGCTTTTTACGCAGTCGACTAGTAGAAATGTTAAAACTAGGGTTAATGAACATAAATCAGTTATCCAAAAATATGACAAGAAAAAATATACTGATCACATTTGATAACTACATTAGAGGCATAATACCTGTTATGTCTTAATGAAAGCTTAAATTTGAGAGTATTTTTATAAAAATAAATTCTATTTATGTATTAATCAGAGATTACAAGATTTAGCTTTGTATTTTATGTGTAAGTTTGTCTAAATTTTTTTCACTGTGGGTCAGGTATAAAAGGTAAAATCATCATGCAGCACGCATGCCTGAAAAAAGGGAGGGATGTACCCTGAAACATTGTACATTTTTGTGGGGCTTCTGTGGCATCCGGCGTTTAAAACTTCCTACGGGGGACTGCAAAATAAAAATTGGGAAGGCCCGATTCCGCCAACATTTGAATAAACTAACTTTTACTATATGTATTTAAATTTTGTGACGTGCGTTATTTAAACTTCGATTTTGTACAAAATGAATATAATTTTATGAGGACATTTGACTAAAGGATCTCTATGACCTATGAAACATATTGGACTGATAAATGGTGAAGTTGAAGGCTTCCTGGTCATGGACCTTAAGCATTTTTTTTGGGGGATTTTAAAATAAAGATAAATGACCAAAGTTCCCACATTTCAGAAGATACAGCCTGGTAGATATAATACCCTTCCAACAAATTTTACAGCAAATGCTTTTTTACTTTTTTCCCATGAAAAGACTCCAAAAAAACTCATTGATGTTTTTCTGTGACCTGTTATTTGCTCCCATGTGTGCTTCTGTGACTGTATCTCTTTTCATTTTTGCTTCGTGACTGCTGTCTCTTGCTCCCAATGTCCTTCTTTGGCTGCTGTCATTCGAAGTGCAAATTTAAACAATTAAGGGGCTCATTTGTTTCAGTATTTTTCACAGTGCTATAATGTTCCCTATTTTTTGGACCCTTTTAAGCCCGTCAAACTTTTAAAATTTGGAAAATTTTTTACTTGATTGTTAGAATTTAGAAAGATTAAAAAGAAAAGGACAAAAGAGTGTTAAAACATCTCATATGGTCATCATAGCTTGCACAGATAAACTGTATTGATGTGTCAAAAGGAGACAAAATATATAGCCATAGACTGAATGAAAAAATCAGGGAATTAAAAATCTCCTCTGTTCTTTAAATACCTTAAAATTAAATGCAAATGACTACCAAAGAACAAAAATATTCGTAGAGTGAACTTTTCAAAATGAAAGAAAAAAAGAAAATTTTTGAGGTCTTTTTTCCCTCTTTTGCTTTGAAAGAACAATATATTTTAAAAGGTGAAAAACATAAAATCAAACTATTTTAAAATTTTTTTGTGAATTACTTAAAATGAGGGATCATGAATGAAATTTTTTTTTTTGAATTGACTAAAAAAGAGGAAGATTAATTTAAAGTGTATATATATTTTAATTTTTTATTTATTATATTTATATATATATTTATATATATATATATATTTTTTATCTACCGAAAATGTTATGTAGAAACTGGAAACTAAGTTTCCCTTTTTTGTATTTTAAAGTTTTCCTTATTGTATATATATTTTTTTAAAATTTTGAATAAAATTCCCCTGCCTTTTGGCTTTTATTTTGTCAATTTTTTTGAAATTTTTTAAAAATGAAAAAAAGGGCAGAAAATTTATTACAGAAAACAATCTTAAAGGAAATTAATTTTTATTTTATTTTTTAAACATTCCCTTTTTTTAAAATTAGATGCTAGTATGAAAAAAGGGATTTAAAAATGTGTGCTTTTTTTTATTTTTCCCTAAAACTTTATTTTTTTTTTTTTTTATTTTAATACATACTTATTTCCCCATACCCCCAAATGTTTAAAAAAACATTGCATTTAAATATATGAAAAGTTTCATGAAGCATGTTGGGGACTAAGATGTATGTAAAAAAATTTAAAAAAAAAATAAAGTTATTAAAAAACAAAAATAAGCACAAAATTTAAATATATATATTATTTATATATATATATATATATATAATTAAAAAAAAATATATATATAAAATAAAAAATAAATAATATATAATAAACTTTGCATACAATGCAAGGAAATGTTTTATAGCAGTAGGGGTATGGGGTTTTAAGGAAAACAGAGACACAATAAAATAATCCCAATGATTTCATTAAAACTCCCCCCTTTTGTGACTTGCCCCAGCCCCTTCCCAGCACAGTCTACCCAGTTGAAATTTTCGAAGAAATTTTTGAAAACGGGAAATTTTCTCAAGCTTTTTTTACATGAAAAAATTTAAAAGGGGGTTTTTTGGGGAACCCTAAATAATGGCAACCCTTAGTTGAACAAAAACCTGGGCAGGCTACGGCCCCCTTCCCCACAGAGGGTTTAAAAGGGGACTGTGGACCCGATCAGCACCACATTTTTTTTCTTTGCAAACTTTTAAAACCTCTATATTTTTTGTAGTATTTTTTTGGGCATTGCAGCTCACTGCATCTTAATCCTGTTTAAATGAATGGGACATAGCTGCCACCTACATGGCAAGCTGTTTCTTGAAGTAAGGGGGTTTTAAAGGGGCAATCAATAAAGGGGGTTTCAATTTCTTTTGACAAATTTGAGATGGGCGAATTGATTCTAAAAGAAGTGGAAAATTTGTTTAGAAAATTTTAGGGAAAACTTCGGGGGCTGAACAAATCGAATTTGGGGTACTTCGGGGGGAACGGGAAAAAGGGGGTCTTTTGATTTATAAAAAAAGGCGGGGAGTACATGGCTTTTCTTTGGGCCCAAAACCACGGGGGGAAGAAGGGCAAACCTCTTTACATGTGCAGAGATGAAGCCAATCGAAAACCGGCGGGATTCTGTGACGTCCCCCGCAAATATAAGTCCGGGGGCGGGGAACAGGGGCTCACACTCCCCCTCCCCTGTTCTGACTAGGGAAGGTGCCCGCCCCCGCTTGTAATTTGCTCTTTCTGAAGAACTGATTATTTTACAGCGATTTTTGGGGGGTTTTTCTATTTGTCTCAGAGACTGCTTCTCTTAACGTTCTATTTCTGGATTTTTTGGGGTATTGGATCTGAAGCCCAAGGGGGTGTGTCCAGTGCGCTGCTTTAAAATTTTTAAATTGCTATCTGCTCAAAAGACATTAAATTTCCCAAGGGGATCTAACCCGGGTTCCCCTTTTGGGTTTTCATTTAAAAAAAAACAGCGTTTTTTCAATACAAATACCACTTCTTTTATGGCTGCTAAAATTTCTTTTGCGAAATTTATACATCCGGGGGTTTTTAATTTTAGCTTTGGGTTCTGCTTTTGGTGGTGATAAAGAAACCGTTCTTTTTAAACCGTCAAAAAATAAATTTTTTCCTGTGGGCATAAATTAAGCAAAGGGTTTAAATTTAAAATTTTTTTTCTCTTTTTGTGTAGCAAAAAAAACCCAAGGGCCTTTTTTAACACACTATAAAGCCCCGTATTTTGTGGTTTTTCTAAATTCGTTTGGGGAATTTACTTTCCGGGGGTTTAATTTAAAGGGGTTGGTTTTCTGCTGGGGTGTGACTAAAAAAAACCCGGTTTTTTTCACCGCCAAAATATACATTTTTCCTGTGGATAATTCACAAGCAAAGGTTAATTACAATTTTTTCTCTTTTTTTTGTAGGGGTAAAAAACACCCATTGAAAACACGTTTACAAACCCTCGTAGTTTGGGGTTTGGGTTTAAATTTGTTTGGGAATTTACTTTCCAGGGGTTAATTAAGCGTTTTTGTTTGCTGTGGTGATAAAAAAAAAACGTCTTTCCCCGGGCCAAAAAAAAATTTTTTCCTGTAGAAAATTTCCACAAGCAAAGGGTTTAAATTTTAAAATTTTTTTTCTCTTTTTGGGTTTGTGGTAAAAAACACCCCAATTGTAACAATTACAAAGCTCTTTAGTTTTTTGTGGTTGCTCAATTGGGGGGCCGCAATTTACATCCGGGTTTAAAATTTTAAGCGTTGTTCTGCTTTGTACTCATTTAAAAGAAAACTTTTTTTTTCACCGCCACAGAGAAATTCTTAGCTTTAATTCATTATCCAAAGGGTTTAAATTTTAAGCCTGTTTGTGCTTTTATATTCTAAAATACACAGTTTTTTTTTTAAAAGGGACAACAAGTAAAATTTTTTCCCGCCCATTTGTGGAGAAAAATTTATATCCAAGGGTTTCCCAAACTTTTTTGGGGGTTTATTTGGGGTCAAAAACAGGGTGTGTTTTTTATTTTACAGGGTTTTTTTCATCAAACAGTGTCTGTACATTTTTAGAACAAAAAAGTATGTCAGCAGAGAGGTGGGGGTCTTCACTTTCGAGTGGCCCGGGGGACAAACATTCCAGGCCCCGGTTGGGAGGGACAGCAAAGGGGGGCGTGGGGCAAGGGGGCACTCGCTGATGGCCACAAACTGCCGCTGTCATCTTGCGGCCGGTTTTGTTTTTCAGCAACCCCCAAAGGGGTTTTTTGATTTTGGGTTTCTGGGTCATCCACTTCCCCCAGATGCACCAAAAAAAACCCCCGCCCCCAAAAGTTCGGTGGGAACGTCAGAAAAAACCCCCGTTGGCAAAGGCCCCGGGGGGGGGGGTCAGCGGCCCTCACATGTCCTCAACCCGCCCCTTTTCCCATTTTGGGGTTCCCCCAGCCGAAAAAAGGGCCCACTTTTGTGGTCTTTGGGGTCAGCCCCCAAATATATAGCGGGGGATGAAAAAATTTTGGGAGGGCAGTTAGCAGCTACCTTTTGGGAGCGGGAAAAAAGGGGCCAAAATCCCCTGCTTCTTGAAATAGGCGGCAAAATTTTTAAATTTTTGAGGTGGCTGGGGAGGTCAAGGGTTTTTGAGGGGTCAGCCCCCTGCATACCAAAAACCGGTGTGGGGGCAGCAGTGACGATGAAACACAAATAGGTGATGATGTAAACCCCACCCCAATTTTGGGGGGGGTGGGAAAGGGTTCATCATCCCGGGCAGGAGAAGAAGGGGTTTAGCTTGGCGTCAGGGCAGTTTGGGGCAGCCCCGCAAGTGGGTCATGTTGGGGCCCTGAGTCAGGGATAGCAGGAAGGGGGTGAGGTCGGGGGGCCTAAGGGGCCCCGGGGGGGTAAAAAAACCCCCCTTTCAGGTCCAAAAAGGGAGGGGACGGGGCTTAGCGAGGGAGCGGCGCGTAGTCCCCTGGCGGGGCTTTTGGCGGTTTTAAAAACCCATACTCCGGTGGGGGTTTTGGGGAGTTCTTTGGTTTAAAACACCCGGGGGGCCGAAAAATGGGTATTGTTTGAATTTGTAGGAAAAAAAGTTTAAAAAGTTTGGGCCCGGGGTAAAGTTGGAACCACGGCCCTGCGTTAAAACACATGCAGCGGGCTTCCTTCCCGGGTGGCCTGGGGAAACATGGCTCAGAGGGGTGGTCCATTCTGCAGCCGCAGCACAGCAGCAGCAGCCGCCCCCTTGGCAAGCATGCCATTGCAGCCGTAAGGCTCCCCACCCCTGCAGAAGGGGGCTGTTTCTCTTTGGAAAATTCATTTTCCCGGGGCCAGTTTCTCTGGTCCTCCTATCAGGCGCCAAACAGTCGTTTAGCGAGGGGTTGAAAAAAAGGGACAACAAATATGCGTCCAACCATTTAAAGGGGCAGCGCTGACCGTAATTCCCGTCCAAAATTTTTGGTGCTGGTGCCCTCCCTTTTTCCAAATGGTGAACTCTGCAACCCTTCAGAGAACTAATGGGTTGTTTCCGAGCCGAGGGAGAGGGTTTCCCAAAACCGTAATTTTTTTTCCAAAAAAGGGTGTACCGACTTTTATAAATATGTTGGGGAAAAAAAAAGGTGGGCCTGTCCTTAAGCTTTTCGGTTTTGTTCCCCAAAGGGGCATGGCTGCGCAGACATCTGGAGCTGTAAAAATACGGTTAGGGCCAGTACATGTCCTTTTGGCCCCCCTGGTGGGAAAAGTGCTTTTCCGGCCGGGACACCAACAACTTGGACAGGAGACGGCGGGTTTCTCCCCCCGGGTTTTAAAATTTCGGCCCCCTGCGCCAATGTCGCCCCCTCCTCCCCTCCCCCACCCCCCATCTCAGTCCACAAAATATGCTCAAACATTTTTAACCATGGTAGGGCACAGCGGTTTTTTTACACAATTCTATACCCGGCTTGCCTCGGCGAAACGAAAGTCACACAGGGGAGGAAAATGCTCCGCGTCATGCAGCAAGAAATCGATGTGTGGCTTTCTCCGCGCCAACTGCAAATGGAACCATGGTGACGGGACAAATGGGAGGAACAGGTGTCGCGCTGCTCCGAGGAGGATGGTCAATGCGCCCTGGGAATTAGGCGAAAGTGTTCATTTGGTTGTGATAAGGTTCCTGAAGTCTTCCACCGAACTTTAGTACATTCTGAAAATGGCCTGTACTGTGCATGCACTTTATCCATTCGCTACAAAGCCAGGAACTCCTTCCTCAAGTTGAAGCGGAGACGCCTCCCCCAACACACTCTGATATGCGATGTTTCCACCAGTTGGATTTCCAGCCTGCACGTGTTGGAACCGACTGTATGAACAGAGTAAGGCCATTAACGATTTTTGATGATCCAGGCAGACAGAAGTACTCCCATGTGTAAACATTTGATGTCAGACAATGGAAGCTCATGCGTTGACACCTGCCGTTTGTTGAGGCATTCGAGGAGGCGGCGTTATTTGTCAGTCGCCAGGATACGGGTATGGAATAACGTCATTCCACTGCTTCATGTCCTGGAACAGATGCTGAAAAATTTGTCTGGGCAGGGGAATGGAGAGTGGGCGACTAAATCTCGTAGGGCACATGAGTCCGGGTGGGTACTGAAATGGAGGAGGAGGAGGACATTGGAGCAGAAGCATTGTTTTGGTGAATATGAGTGGATTTTCTACCCAGGTGAACAAGAGAGGAGGAGCAGGAGCGATGGAGGAGCTTGATGGAGATGAGGAAGACGGGAGATGGACCCCCAAGCACCGTGGCAGTATACAGTGGCAGGGGGGGCACGGCGCCCCTCGGAGTCACTTGTGCTGATGGCCCGCAGCATGTCTGATTTGCCTGGCTAGTGACAGCCGAATAGTCAGCAATCCGGCAGGGGATGACTCTGCTCTCCACATATTGGACCCTCGATCCGGTCCAAAATGGGAGCCTTTTTACCAGCTATTGAGAGGAGGACAAAACTCAAATTACTATAGGTAATCCTCTGTAGTCAGTTAGGCCGGCTGCCCTGTGTGGCATCGTCCTCCTCTGACAGGTTTGACAGGGGGGTTCTTTCAGCGCTCACGTACTACAGCCGCGGCTGCCGGGGAATGGTGGGGGGTCGAAGCTGTACCAGCTCAATCAGCTGCAACCTAGGTCTGGAGTCACTGATGAGCAGCTTTCTTCACACGCTAGTGAGGAGGGTAGTGCCAGCAGCAGCTGCAGCATCAGGACCTGGACGCAGACCCATGAACCAACAGGTGGTGGCCTACTTGGGTAAGCAATCTGCAACCAAAGTTACGAAGATCCGCTGGACTACTGGGCAGCCAAATGGATGTGTGGCCGCTACTTGCCGAGCTTTTGAGTGGAGAAGCTGTCCTGCCGGACAGGTTGAGTGGCATCAGAGCGGGTGTTTCAGTGCAGGGGGGCCATCGTTACCCCAAGCTCTCCGAGAACCCGCTTGTCAACGGGAATGTGGAACAACTGCCCCTTTGTCAAGATTAATCAGGGGTGGATCGGCCAGGATTTCACACACCTCAATGCTTAGGCGTCAGACTAATCAGCCATGACGCCTCACCCAAACTGTGGAATGAGTCTGGGTTCTAACTTATACCTGCCTCAGCCCACTATTCTGATGCCGCAACGCCTGATGCCACACCATCGGCTGACTGTTTCTCCATCTGCCAACAACCATCATTTACCTGGGACTGGTAGTGCCACCCACCTCCAAACTCTGTCATTTGCCAATGTTGACCTCATTGCTGCTGTTGTGGTGCTGTCCGTGACCTACCACACTGTGTCATTGTGCCACTCTCTGACCTCATGCTGTTGCTCCTGCTGCCGTCACCTCCACACTCTGTCATTGTGCCAACTGTCTGACCTCTTGCTGCTGCTGTGGCTGCTGCCGTGCCTCCACTCTGTGTCATTGTTGCCACTCTATGAACTTTTGCGTTGCTCTGCTGCGTCACCTCCTCTCTATGTCATTGTGCCACTTCTGTGACTACTCCAGTTTTTGCCACTCAAGATGTGATTGTGCCATTTCGACATCATGCTGCTGTTTTCTAGTGTGCTGCTGCGTGACCTAGACACTGTGTCATTGTGACACTCTGTGGCCGTATTCCCTGTTTTGCCACCTCCAGGAATGCATTGTGCCACTGCTGACTCTTGCTGCTGCGCCGTGACCTCCACTCTGTGTCTTTGTGCCACTGTCTGTCATCATGCTGCTGCTGTGACTGCGGTCGGTGTCCTACACACTCTGTCATTGTGCCACTGTCTGTTCATGCTGCTGCTGTGGCTGCTGCAGTGACCTCCACACTGTGTCATTGTCCCACTCTGTGGCCTACTCCTGTTTTTGCCACCTAAGGAATTTCATCTGTGCACTGCCTGACCTCATGCTGTGCTGTGGCTATCTGCTGTGACCTCCACACTGTGTCATTTTACCCACTATGTGGACTACTCATGTTTTTGCCAACTCCAGATGTGTTGTTGCCACTGTCTGACCTCATGCTGCTGCTGTGGCTGCTGCCGTGACTCCACAACATGTTCATTGTGCCACTGTATGACCTCATGCTGCTGGCTGGGCTGTGTGTGACCTACACACTGTGTCATTGTCCACTCTGTGGCCTACTCCTGTTTTTGCACTCCTAGAAATGTCATTGTGCCGCTGTCTGACCTCTTGTGCTGCTGTGGCTGCGCCGTGACATCACACTGTGTAATTGTTGCCATCTGTCTGACCTCATGCTGCTGCTGTGGCTGCTGCCGTGGACCTCCAAACTGTGTCATTGTGCCACTCTCTGCACCTCATGCTGTGGCTCCTGCTGCGTCACCTCCAACACTCTGTCATTGTGCCACTGTTGACTCATGCTGATGCTGTGGCTGCTGCCGTGAACCTCCAACTGTGTCATTGTGCCTCTCTCTGACATCATGCTGTTGCTCTGCTGCCGTCACCTCCACTCTTGTCATGTGGCAACTCTGTGAACTACTTCCAGTTTTTGCCACCTCCAGTATGTGATTGTGCCAATTTTGTCCTCTTGCTGCTGCTGTGGCTGCTGCCGTGACTTGACACTGTGTCATTGTGCCACTCTGTGGCCTATATGTTTTTGCCTCCTCCAGAATGTCATTGTGCCACTGTCTGAACTCATGCTGCTTGCCGCCGTGACCTCACACACTGTGTCATTGTGCACTGTATGATCCTCATGCTGCTGCTGTGGCTGCTGCCGTGACTCCAACACTCTGTTCATTGTGCCACTGTTGGACCTCATCTGCTGCTGTGCTGCTGCTGTGTCCTCCAAATGTGTCCATTGTACCACACTATGGCTACTCCTGTTTTTGCCTCTCAGAATTTCATTGTGCACACTGCCTGACTCATGCTGATGCTGTGGCTACTACCGTGACCTCCACACTGTGTAATTTATCACACTCTGTGACCTACTCCTGTTTTTGCACCTCAGGAAGTTCATTGTGCCATGTCTGACCTATTGCTGCTGCTGTGGCTGCTGCCGTGACTCAACACTGTGTCATTGTGCCACTGTCTGACCTCATGCTGTCGCCGCCGTTGACCTCCTCACTGTGTCTTGTGACTCTCTATGACCTCTTGTTGCTGCCTGCTGTGGCTGATGCCGTGACCTACACATCTTTTCCATTGTGCACTGTCTGACCTCATCTGCTGATGTGGCTGATGACGTGACTAAACACTCGGTCATTGTGCCACTTCTGACCTCATGATGCTGCTGCCGTGACCTCCACACCTATGTTATTGTGCCACTCTGTGGCCTATTCCTGTTTTTGCACCTCCAGAACTGTGATTGTTCCACTGTCTGACCTCATGCTGCTGCTGAGTGCTGCCGTGACCTCACAATCTGTCAATTGTTGCCACTCTGTGGCCTATTCCTGTTTTTGCCACTTCCAGAATGTGATTTGTGCCACTGGCCTGACCTCATGCTGCTGTGGCTGCCGCCGTCACCTCCACACTCTGTCACTAATGTTGCCCACTCGAGCCTCAGCTTGATTTTTTCCTGCTTTGCTGCCTTGACTTTATCAGGCTACATTCCCGCTTCAGTTTCTGGTCAGTTTTTGCCTACTTAAGTGCACAGGGAATTTTATAGTGAAGCGATTCTATGAACGGCGGCAGTCATGTGCGTGTATACTAAAACACACATTTATGAGACCAAACCAAGCTCCTCTGCATATTTAAGCATGCACAAAGGTTCTTCAGCACCTGCAGGCTCTGTGCAGCCTGGAAATAGCGGCTTTTTAACGCGATTCGTCCCGAAGTAATTCGGAACGAAGTTATTTTTTGCCGAGAAATTCGGCGAAGTGAACGAAACGAATTTCGGGAAATTTACCCATCTCTAGAGAGGATGCTCTCCATGGGATTATGGAAAGGTAAACTACATAGGATTATGGGAGGATGATCTACATGGCATAATGGTAGGCAGTTCTACATGGGATTATAGGAGGATGCTCTATCATCCACACCTTGAACTTTGAACTGTACTAGTGAACCAAATTGATGTAATTCCTGCCTGAATTAGAGAGTATTTTTAGATGTGGGAGGATGTTTTACATGGGATTATGGGAGGATGCTCTACATGGGATCATGAGAGGATACTCTACATAGGAGTATGGGAGAACAATCTATATGGGAATATGGGAGGACACTGTACATGGGATTATGGGAGGACACTGTATATAGGATTATGGGAGGATGATCTGTATGGGAGGTCACTGTACATGGGATTATGGGAGGATGATCTATATGGGAGGACACTGTACATGGGATTATGGGAGGACACTGTACATGGGATTATTAAAAAGACAACAGTTGACTGCACATAAAAACTTTTTTGAAAACATGACCATAGATGCATGCTGGTGCGGCAACAATATATACATACTCCAAGTGCCAGCAGCTTAAAGGTTTTTGATCAAAACTGTGAACTAAGAACCCCAAATTTTCATATATCATTAGCAGACATGCATTTTTCACAAATTCCTATGTACCTTTAATCTTTAACTAATTGTGTGCTGCTGGCACTTGGAGTATGTACATGGGATTATGGGAGGATGATCTGTATGGGAGGACGCTGTACATGGGATTATGGGAGGATGATCTGTATGGGAGAACACTGTACATGGGATTATGGGAGGATGATCTATATGGGAGAACACTGTACATAGGATTATGGGAGGATGATCTATATGGGAGAACACTGTAAATAGGATTATGGGAGGATGATCTATATGGGAGAACACTATACATAGGATTATGGGAGGATGATCTATATGGGAGAACACTATACATAGGATTATGGGAGGATGATATGTATGGGAGGACACTGTACATAGGATTATGGGAGGATGATCTATATGGGAAGACGCTGTACATTGGATTATGGGAGGATGGTCAATAAAATCCTTTGTAAGAAGTATTTCTATTATATTGTCCTTTTAAGGCTAAAATATTCAAAAAACCAAGGATACAGCACTGCAATAAAGTAAAAATATAGTGTGTCAAGCTCAGAAGTATGATCCAAATCCCTCTAATATCCAAAAATATATAAAAAGCAGCACCACCAAAATGTACCCAAAAAAATGTGATTTAATCACCTAAATCCATACAAGCAACGTTTCAACTCCTCCATGGAGTCATTTTCAAGCCTTGTGATTAAATCACATTTTTTTGGTACATTTTGGTGGTGCTGCTTTTTATATATTTTTGTCCTTTTAAGGCTGTTTCAGGTCATAGTGTCCGTTCAATAGCTTCATCCACTCCTTGAACCTGCATTAAAAAACCCCAATTTAATATGTGTTTTAGGAAGTGTCACCTGCCGGCGACCTGCCGCAACCTCTTTCAACTTTGTTTTATAGATATTTGGTGACACAGATGTAACCCTACGATGGAACAGATAATGTGAGAGAAAGTGTCACCTGGGTAATAAGTGTCCGTTGACGATGTGACAAATTTCACACAAGAAGAAACTTTTCTGCTCTGCCGCCTGTGGTTTTATCACTCTTCTGCATTGTTAGGGATTTATTGCATCCAGATGTGCTATCATCCTGCCCGCTGTGCACGATGGTTCAGCCGCCCTGGCTCTTACAAGCAGCAAAGAAAAACTATAAAGATGATAACTTATTAAAAGTAAGTCGCTGGTTTGCAGCACAAGGTCACCTCTACGCAGCAGCTTACGTCTGGCTATAATCTACGTGTAACGATATACACTAGCCATAACATAATAACCCTGATTATCTGGGCACAATGGCGCTGTTGGGAGCTGGCTACATTAGCAAGAAAGTGAACGGTCAGTTCTCCAAAATGATATTTTGTGGATCTAAACGTATTGTGATGTCTAGACGACTGGGTCAATGTATCTTCAAAATGATAAGGCTTGTGCATTGTTAATGGTATGTACAGTTGAAATCAGAAGTTTCCATCCACTTTATAAAAGTCCCATCTGCAGGTTTTTCTCACTATCTGACATGAAGTCAGAATACACCTTCCCCGTTTTAGGTCAATTATTAACCAAAATTGTTTCTATTTGCCAAATGCCAGAATAATGAGAGAGATAATTTTTAAGGCATTTGTATTACTTTCTGTAAAGTCAGAAGTTTCCATACCCTGGGATTACTCTGCCTTTATACAATTTGGGGAAACCCTATGAGAGGTAGGTCTTTGAAAGCTTTTGATGGTTTATTGGCAACATTGAGTTTTTTAAGAAAACACCCTGGTTTATTTTAAAGACACCAAAACACACTGTTTCTGTGTGAAAAACCATGGAAAGTCTAGAGAAAAATCACCCAAGATATCGGGAAAAAATTGTTTGGATTGCCAAGTCTGGATCACCTTGGGTGCAATTTCCAGATAACAAGGAGCCTCGTTCATCTTACAAAAAATAAAAACCAAGAAAAAACAAGATGGGAATGTCCAGCCACATACGTCGGGAAGGAGACAGGTTCTGTGTCAAAGAATGAATGCTTTGGTCCGACATGTGCTATCAACCCAGGAAAAAAAGAAAAAGACCTTGTAAAAGGGGTGGAAGCTGGTAAATTTTTCATTACCCAAGTGAAATGAGTACGTATCAAAATACGCTGAAAAGGTCACTCTCCAGGAAGAAGCCATTACTCCAAAAGAAAATATAAAAGAAAAAAATAATTTTTGCAAATGCACAGGAACAAAGACCTACATTTTTGGAGTAATTTCCTGTGGGGAAAAAAAACTAAATTTTAACGTTTTGCCTAATGACCTTTGTTACGTTTGGGGGAAAAAGGGAGAAGCTTGAAACCCTAAGAACACCATCCAACGGTGGCAAATGGGAGTGGCAGCATCATGTTGTGGGGTTGTTTTTTGCTGAGAAGGACGGGTTTCACTTAACAAAATAATGGCTTTCTGGGGGAGAAAAGTTTATGTGGCAAATAAAGCAAATCTCAAGACATTAGTCGGGAAAGGAAATTCTTGTGTGGAAAAAGGGTGTAAGGTAGGTAGGGACCACTGCCCTCCGCAAGCGATGAAAATTTTAAAAGCACCAGGGAGCGGAGTCTAAGTACCCCCATATTCACCAGAGCCCGCCGCAAAGGGGGGATGGACTTGCTGGGCGTGAGGTAAGGTTCTACCCCTGACGTGACTTCTTGCGATGGGGGCCGAGGTGCAGGAGGTACGGGAATCGAAAAGCCAAAAAATTCGTAGTGTGGGCAGGCAAAAGGTAGGGCGGTGGAAAGGTTCGTGGCCCTCGAAGGCTGGAAGGTCGGGGCGGGGCGGCAGGGGTTCGGATCGAGAAAACTAGCAAGAGGTCGGGGGACCGTAAGGCAAGAATACACTTTAAAGGGAAGCTTTTTTAAGGGATGAGGCAACATAGATCCACAAGATGGTTGTGGAGTGAAAATCATAAATAGGGGGGGCGCCCGGCAATTGCCAATACCGGGGATGCTGGGCCCCTTTTAAATTTTCAAGAAAGGAGTGTTGGCCCTAGGGGCGGGGACCACGCCTCAGCCGGCAGAGGGCGCGGACGTGACGGGAGCGAGGTCAGGTGAGTACCCAGAGCTGGTGGAACCAGCGCTCGTCTCGCGGCCAGCAAGCACCCGGGGGGGGGGGGCCCAAAGGGGGGGCGCCCCGGGCCAAGAAACGGGACCCCCCTTACAGTAAACCCCCCCCCCCCTTTTGTTCCCCCTTCTTAGGCTGAAGGAACCTCCCCAATCGATCTTTGTTCGGATATTGGAACCGGGTTTCCCCGGACCTTTCCCCGGGGGCCCAAGCCTCTCCCAACCCCCAAAAAGAACTGCTTCCCCCTGACAATCTTCATGTCCAGAAAGTCCTTCACTTCAAAAAACAGGGGACTCTATACCGGAGACGAAGCAGCGCTCTTTGGGGGAAACCCTTTTAAGACCAAGGGTTTAGGAGGGGGGACGTGAATTTCATTTGGAACCGGGGAGTGGAGGGAACAAGTTTATAGGCACCGGGTTTTAGTTATCGAAGTACTCTGAAAGGTCCCCGAAACCCCGGACCCAACATGGGATTTGGGCGTATGTTCTGGAGGAGAGCCATCTTTTTCCCCTGGAGGGAAGTTGGGGGAAAACTTTCCTTTTCAGCTTGGATCTTCATACGGGCTGAAGCCTGGGGTAAGGCATGTCGGGGGCCTGCCAAATGACCCCCTACCAACCTGGGTTTACCACGGCGGGGAACCCCGGAGGGCCCAACCAAGGGAGGGGAAAAAGGAATGGGGAACGGCCAGTCGAGTCGGTCCCCATGGTATACGGAACTGGCCCCCTGGAAGCATTCGGGGGCCGGTTTTCCTGGCGTCCGGAAAAAATGCCCTGAAAACTCCCCAAGATTTATTTACCCCCTCACCCCCCATTCTTTTGGGGGTGGGAGCGGAGAGAAGTCTAGCTTGCTGTAAGCGGGGAAAATGGGCACGCCAAATTGGAAAGCCCCGATCGAAAACTGTGGGATAGTAAACCACACCCAAAAAGTGTGGAAGAAGTGGCCCCCCCAACTGGGGAGAAAGGGAGACCCGTTTGGGACAAAGTGGGACATTTTGAAAATCGGTCATGCCCCAGATGACCGGTTTTTCCCGAGGAAGAAGGGAAGGGCGTGATAAAAATCCATGCCTATTGTGCCAGGAGACTCCGGAACCGGAAGGGGCTAAAAGGCCTGCGGCCCGTGGGGAGGGGCTTTTTTGGCAATGTGGTGAGGAAGGGAAAGAAAATCCTTGACATCTTTGGAGCAGAGTTTGGGCCCCAAAATGTGTCGGAATAAGGGGTAGGGGTTTTCCTTTCCCGGGGTGGCCCGGCCCGAACGAAACTATGCCCCCCCCAAATTCTCCTCCTGAGTGCAGGAGCACGTAGGTTTTCCCCGGGGGGAAAGGGTACGAGATCCACGGGGGCCACTTGAACCACCTTCAGGACTAATTTGGGCTGAGATACTGGGTTCCCCCCCGTAATGCAGAAAGCACAGAGAGGCTCCCTTGACATTTTTTTCGCCAGCGAAAATGGATCTTAAAACAAAATGTGAGAAAAAAAAGAACCTTTTGCCTGGGGAGGATTTAAACATGGGCCTCTGGGGTATTGGAGATTCTTTTGGGGTTTTGAAGACGTCAAACGATGTCGGCTCCCCCAAAAGATGTCGCCACTCCTCCGGGCCAATTTTATGGCCAAAGCCTCGACTCCAATGGCATAATTTTTTTTGCCGTTTGGGAAGGGCTTTTGGGAAAAAAACCCAAGTACCGTTTGCCTTTTGGGGCCCTTTTGGGCAGGCCCCCCCCCTGCTCCCACGGGAAAAGGGGATCCACCCTGGGTGAAAAAGGGTTTTCCGGATCCGGGGGACCCAAAAAAGGTGCTGAGGAAAACACGTCTTCAGTGAGAGAATTTCCTTGGGAGAAAAGGCCCCATTTCGGATTAGTGTTCTTCCGGGGGGAGCCCCGATGGGGGCCCCCAGCGAAAGAAAGGGGGAATAAACGCCGGTATAGTTGGCGAATCCAAATGTTGAATCGCCCGAAGACCGAAGGTCGGGCCACTTGGATGTGGAAATTTTTTAGCTGGGTCAATTGCGGACCTCGATCAGAGACATGTCCCAAGGGGGAAAAATGGCCTGGTGGAACCGGGGACACTTCTCCATTTGGGATACAGTCGATGTTCCACAGACTCGCAGAACCGGCGTACTTGTCCCCGATGAGTCTGATGTAGGGGGAAAAAACAAATACGCCCAAAGATAAACTATACGCTTGTACCAAAGCCCCTGAATACTCTTTGACAACCCGAAATCGGCTGGGGGTTGCATCCCCAAAAGGCACACGAGAACCAAATGCCCGCCCCGCAGTTGAAAGCCGTTTTCCACTTGTCCCCCCCTCGAATTCTGAGAGGTTATAGGCACCACCAAGGTCCAATTTAGTAAACCCCCTTGGGGCTCCCAAGTGATCAAAGACTCAGAATCAGGGGAAAGGGGGAGCGTTTCTTCACCGTGATGTTTTTTACCCCCCCTGTACTCGATACAGGGCCCAAAGAGACCCATCTTTTTTCTGGACAAAGAAGAACCCACACCGGGGAGAGGAGGCCTTGCGTATGAACCCTTCCCCAATGTGGGCCGAAGGCCTGGGGGTCTCGGTACGACAGAGGGAAACCCCCTTCCCCGGGGGGGACTGGTTCCGGGAAGGAGGTTAGGGGGACAGTCAAGGGCCGATGGGGTGGTAGCTTCTCGCCTTTTTCTCCAAATACGTCCCCAAAAAATCCTGGTACCCGCTGCAGACCCTGTAGAGGCTTGACGGACAAACTGGGGAGGGAGAGATGGACACCGGCGTGGTGACACCAACAGGGTCCGGGCCTCTGACCCCCCCGCGGGATTTTGCCGTCTTCCAATCAAGCGTAGGGGCGTGACACGCCAGGGTACTCCAACAGATCGCCGAAAAAGCGCGAGGCAGGACGTGAAAGGAGATTTTTCTCCTTGTAGACCCTACACAGAGGGTCACCCCCCGGGTTATGAACGAATGGGTCGCTAAGAAGCTCCCCATTTGACGAAAATAAGCAACGGCTTCCCCAAAAAGGGGTCATGCAAGCGATGGGGGCCCAGGGGCCCTAAATGAAGTTCCCGGCAGATCCGAAGTCCAGAAGGCGGGACCCAAAAAGATGACCATACCCTCGTTACCCCCAAGGAAAACATCAGTAATGGAAGGGAGACTGAGTCCTAGGAGGCCCTCTCCTAGGGCACCTAGGGCACGTTTCCCGACCGCGGGGACGCTGTGGGCAACCCTGGGAAAGGGCCCGGGGCACCATTTGGGGCCAAAGTTTTCCTCCACCCCGGGGGCGGGAAGTCTGAATCTGACAAGCGTGCCCGGTTTTCCACCTGCAGGGGTTTTTCTGGAAAACGTGGTGGGCAGCGGAGACTTCGGGAATAAAAGGCCAAAGGAAACGCAGGGGGGCCGAAATCACCTCCTGGGGGAGCTCCTGTGTCTCTCTGTAAAACGACGTCAATCGTGGCCGAGGGTTAAGCTCGCTCAAAAAAGAGGGAGATTCTTGCTGCGTGCATCCTTTACTCTTTGACGGCCCTTCTTGAATGTGGCAAGACGGCGTCGTTCCACATAGCTCGGAGGCAGTGTGGAATTGGACCGCATAATTCCCTTTCGGAGGAGCCCCCCCGGGCGTGGCAATAGCCCCATTTTCCGCGAAGATCCCCGCGGCTCCTCAAAAAACGCTGGGGAATTCAGTGGGGAAGGCCGTAGTTCTGCGGTCACGGGTTTTTGGGGCCCCAAAGAGGTGTCACCCAAACCAGGGCCTTTCCCCGGGATAGCGGGCTCACCACAACGCCACCTTTTGACCCCTTTTTAGGGGAAATGGTCGGCCACACTCCAATCACGGACAAATCGAGGGAAACCCTGCAAAGCTTGATCCCCGTTGAACTTTGGGGGTAAAGGAAGGCAAAGCTTCGGCCCACGGTTGCCAGCGGGATGGCCAGGGGGTGTGAATCGCTGGCGAAAAGGCAGTTGCTGCTGCGGGGGACCCCGGGGGGGGTTGACGCATCATGGCGGGGCAGTGACCCAATTTCTGTGCTTGTTGGCAAACTGCTGCCTGTTTGGGGGACAATGGTGTGAGATCCCAATTTGGTAGGGGGGACCTCGGGGATCCATGGGGTTGATCTAACGTAACGGTACCTAGTGGATCCATGGAAATCCGCAAGGTGTTAGTTTAAACCCCCCCAGGGAAAAACGAGTCTAAGTAGCCCCCGGGTTTTACCAGGCCCGCCGCAAAGCGGGATGGACCCGCTGCGGGGTGAGGCAAAAAGGTCGCTACCCCCACTGACTTGCTTGCGATGGCGGGCCCAGGTTTTCCCAGGTCAGTCATAAGCCCAAGAATCGTAGTCGTTGGGGAGGCAGTAAGATCAGGGGGGGGCCAAAGTTCGTGGTCGTGGACGGTGAAGGTCAGGGCAGGGGGGAGGGTTCGGAGTCGGAAACTTTGCAAGGGTCTGGTACATGGTAAACAAGAAAACCTTAAGGGAAACCCTTTTTTTAAGGCACGAGGGAACATGATTTCCCGCAAAGGGGTGGGTTTTGGAGTGAACCCATAAATAGGGAAACGCCCGGCATTAGCCCAAATTTCCGGTGCGCTGGCCCTTTTAAAAATTTCAAGAAAGAGTCGCGCCCCAGGGGGCGGGGACGCGCGCCTCGGGGCCCGGGAGAGGGCCGGGCGTGCGGAGCGAGGTCAGGTGAGTCCAGAGCCTGGAAAACCACGTCGTCCCGTGGCCAGCGGCACCACCCGACCCCGGCAAGCACCCGGGAGGGCGGCCACGGGTGCGCCCGCGGCCCGCGGGCCGAGAAGCGGGACCACCTGCTACAATGGGTCTTCCAAATGGACAATGACCAGAAGCTACTGCCAAACTGGTTACAAAGTGGCTTAAGGATAACCAAGTCAATGTTTTGTAGTGACCATCACAAAGCCTTGATCTCAATCCTATTGAGCAAAGCTGAAAACGCAGGTGCGAGCAAGGCGACCTCCAAACATGGCTCAGTTACACCAGTTCTGTCAGGAGGAATGGACCAAAATTCCTATCAACTATCGTGAGAAGCTTGTGGAAGGATCCAAAATGTTTGACCCAAGTCATACAGTTTAAGGGCAACGCCACCAAATACTAATGAAATGTATGGAAACTTTTGACTTTGCAGAAAGTAATAAAAATTCCTTAAAAAATGTTCTGTCTCATTATTCTGGTATTTGGCAAATATAAATAATTTTGTTCCTAATTGACCTAAAAGAGCAGAAGGTTTATTCTGATTTCATGTCAGATAGTGAGAAAAACCTACAGATGGGGCTTTTTATATAGTGGATGGAAACTTCTGGTTTCAACTGTAGTTTTTACTGCCCCAAGTGTCAGACTGGGTTGTCTGGGGTCCACCAGTGGAGTTATTTCTTGGGGCCTATTGATAGAGCTGATTCTTGGGAGTGTAGTTGATGCATGGGGCCCATCAATAGAGCTGATTCTTGAGGCACACGAGTGCAGTTGATTCTTGGGGAACAGCAATGGAAATGATCCATGGGTCCCACCAGTGGAGTTGATTTTTGGGTCCATGGGTGGCATCATTTGCTATAACAGACACCCAGCTTTGCCTGCTATAGGTGATATTACCCTGATTTCCTGGACGCTGGATATACTATTCAGCATTCAAGATAGCTGGGTGATGCCCCATCTCCCAGAGTTTCTGTAGAATGTTTTTTTTTTTTTTTTACAGGTTTCCTTTTTGGACTATGACAAAATTCAGACCATGTCAGACCAGCAATGGGCTTATTCGTAAAATTATCTTTCATATCTTTAATAAAATGGTTAATGAGGGCTGGTGTCAGGGAGTGTTTGTTTAAAAAAAGTGTTGTTTTCTGTTGTTTCTGTATTTATTTTTTTTTTTTCCAGCGATAGTAATGGAGGCATCTGTCAGATGCCTCCATTACTATCGCTGGGGCTTAGTGTCAGAAGTGTTTTATATTATCCAAAGGCTGACACTAATCCCCTGTCACTATTACCCCAGTACCCAACACACCAGGGGTACTGGTTAGAGCTGAGTTACCATCAGAAACGGACCATCTAATGTGATGATTTGCTTCTGAGGAGGCTACAGGCTGGTATTTTTAGGATGGGAAGGACCAAATAGCCATGGACATGGCCGGGATGATCATCACCTACCTCTGCCTGTCACTAGGGGGCGCAAGTATGGAGTTGGCTCAGGAGCTGAGCTGGCTCCATACATAGCAGGTGCCAGCTGTTAGTCACAGCCAACACCTTCACAGAGTAGGAGGGGCAGGAGTTTACCTTTGCCCCTCCTCATTGGCGCGTAAGGAAGGGAGCAGGGGCATCAGTTTGGAGTATGCAGGGGAGGTCACCTTACGCTCTGCTTACCTTTCTGTGCTCCCCTAATAGCTTCTTGTCACATGACAGGAAGCTGTTAGAACAGTGAATGCTGGGAAGAGTGGGCGCAGCTTCGGCTCCCTCTCCTTAGCACTGAGTGAAGTAAGAAGAATCCTGACTGGTGAGTATTTACTAAGTGGGGGAGGGACTGGTACAGGGGGGAGAGAACTGATGCATGGAAGCAGGGCAACTGGTGCAGGGGGGAGGGGAACTGGTGCAGGGGAGTGAGGAACTGGTGCAGAGGGGAGAGAGGAAACTATGCGAGGGAGGGAAATGGTGCAGTGGGGAGGGAATTGGTGCGTGGAGAGGAACGGGTGCGGCGGGAGAGAAAAGGTCAGGAAGTGAGGAACTGGTGCAAGGGAGAGAGGAACTGGTGCAGGGGAGAGAGAACTGATGCATGAAAGCAGGGCAACTGGTGCAGGGGGGAGGGGAACTGGTGCAGGGGAGTGAGGAACTGGTGCAGAGGGGAGAGAGGAACTAGTGCGAGGGGAGAGGAAATGGTGCAGTGGGAGAGGAATTGGTGCAGTGGGAGAGGAACTGGTGCGGCGGGAGAGAAAATGGTGCAGGGGAAGTGAGAAACTGGTGCAAGGGAGAGAGGAACTGGTGCAAGGGAGAGAGAAACTAGTGCAGAGGAGAGGGGAACTTGTGCGGGGGCAGGGGAACTGATGTGGGAGGAGGGGAACTGGTGCGGGGGTAGAGGAACTGGGGCAAGGAGAAGAGGAACTGTTGATGGGGAGAGGAATTGGTGCAGGGGGGAGAAGAACTGGTGCTGGAGGAGAGGAATTGTTGAAGGGGGAGAGGAATTGGTGTAAGGGGGAAAGGAAATGGTGCACGGGGGAGAGGAATTAGAGGTATTGGTGCAGAGAGGAGAGGAACTGGTGCTGGGGGAGAGGACTTGGTGTAAGAGAGAAAGGAAATGGGGGAAGGGGGAGAGGAAGTTGGCAGTGGGGAGAGGAAGGCGGCATTTTTTGGGAGGGAGGGGGCGCCATTGGCCGTACTTGCCTAGGGAACCAAAATGCCTTGGCCCGGCCCTGGCCATGGACCTTCCTATTCTGCAGCTGTCGGTTTTACCTTAGCTGCTTATCCTTCAGGATGTTTTTCTTTTAATAGTTAGTTTCTAGATTTTTCAAAAAATGATAAAAAATATGACAATTTTTCATAAGAATCCAATGCAAAACTGGCATCTGCAGGATGATAATATAAGGATAGAAAGTGTCATGGATATGGGTCCTTCCCACTCTGAAAAGACAAGCCCACAGCTGCCCCAGAAGCATATCATTACATTTGATGGTCTGCTTCTGACGGTAACCCGGCTCTTCCTAGTACACCCGTGGTACATTGGGTACTGGGGTCATAGTGAGAGGGGGTTAGTGTCAGTCTTGATTGACAAGAAACACTGCTGGATGACACCAAACCCCAGCAATAGTAATGGAGAGTCGTCTATCAGACATCCCAATACTAACACTGGAATAAAATAAGGAAACAAAAAACGTAGAAACAATGAAGAAAAACACTTTATTTAAATAAGCCTATTTCTTATTGACCATTTTATTACAGAAATGGATTCAGCGCTGGTCCAACGTAGTCCAATGAATCCAACGTAGTTCAAAGAAGGGAACCTGTATAAAAATAGAAACAGGATCTCTAAAGGCAGGATCTCTAAGGGTAGTGGCCTCTTCTAGCAGGATATTACCCCTCAGGCCACACTGCAAAAATTTTCTTAGAATGAGCAACCTGACAAAGAGATCCAGATCTCAATTTAATCCATCATCTGTGGGAGGTGCTGGAAAACAAGCCTGATCCATGGAGGCCGCACCTCACAACCCAAAGGATTTTAACGGTTCAGCAGCTAATGTCCTGGTGAAGATACCACAGACCAGCCTCAGAGGTCTTGGGGAGTTGGTACCTAATCACAGGGGGAAGGATAGTCATAGTTTTTCAGTCTCTGAAACGTGTCAGTATGGGGAAAATTGACCCAGTGAGAGGCCTGGATTTGGCTCTATTGAGAGGCAAAGATAGCGTAGGACCACCCGACCTGAGATCACGTTGTAAGTTCGTGGGTGGCTTAAACAATTTTTGATCAAAAATATGTGAACCAAGAATCTCAAAGTTTTTTCATGTAGTATGGGGAAAATTGACACAAAAATGACAAGCCACCCCACACAGCTCTCATAACTCAAATTCACTCACACAACACATGTCCCAGGAAGCCTTTATTTAGGCAGGAGACAGGCAGATCTGGCTAACAAAGGCCTCAGTTCAGATGTATGACCAAATGCTTGTCCATAGGAAGCCAGCACAGCAGGGGAGGTCAGCACATCAAAGAATTTTTACCTAATTTTGTTAGCACCTGGGGTCAGGTAATACACAAAGGGCTCTCACAGAGACTGGAGAACAAAGAAGCTAGGAGACAGCCGGGCACCAATATTTCATAAGGGTTTATGTGAGAATCGTGTGTCACAGGTGCATCCCAGTTTCATATTTTTAAATATGAAACTTTCCACATGTCTAGCTGTCACTCCTGTGTTTGTATGACATCCGGGAAGGGAGAAAACTCACAGTTCAGACAAAGAAGGACACAGAGGGCCATGTTTGATACCAGGTCGTAGCTTAGACCCATCCGGTTCTGATGGTATCACTGGCTCAGTTCTGTGCCAATGCCCTGCCGCGGTATGGCCCATTTTGTGCTCCAGCCAGAAAACTGCATGACCCAAGAGGGAGGAGTGTGCAGGCCGTCCCAGGGGGATGTATCAGGGGTTGAGACGTGGGCTGCCCCAGTACTGTTATAAGCCGAAGCCCAGGTATGCCTATTGCTGTCTCATTTGAGGGGGGGTATCCGACACCAGCATTCCAGGAGCACCCACACACAGGAGCAAGGCCACATCCCCCCCCCCCCCCATGTGTTCCCAGCACAAAGCCAACCTAAGGTAACTAGACACATCTGCTGCCTTTTTGTAACCATACCCACATTTGAACCTCTGACCAATATCTGTATAGTATTGTCCCTATGTATATATTATTTGCCTAATGCACCCTCCAAGGTGAATTAAATCTATAAACTTTAATCTGGGCTGGTTTGTTGTCTTGATCATCGATCTCACCCACCTTATTCTCGGTCTTTAATATACAGCTACCCCAAGGCTGGTTCCTGGTCTTGTTGTAAGTCGGTAACGGACCGCCGGTCTTATAACCAACGAGGGACTGGTGGCAGCCTACTGGGCTGACAGAGTTCTGTTTAACCAGCATGGGTGAACAGATCTCTCCCAGCCATTCAGGGTTGTAGGCGAGTAGGGTATCCTCTCGCACTCCCTGGGTCTCCTGTGTGCTCGTGTGGACAGGGGTTAACTGTGGAACCGTATCTGTCCGACTTTGTGCATTCCTAGGGGTGGGGTGGGGAGCGCACTGTCACAATATACCAATACACAATACAAGTCAGGCCATGGACCCTCGAGTGGGCTCGGCAGGCGGGTTTTCCTGACAGTCAGTGACAGGCAATCTCCAAAGTATTATCAAGCTGAAGACTAAGGGAAAATGCTGCACTGATTTGGTCACAGGCAGAATACATTACAAGGAGCCGTCTGCTCTTCTGACGTGTCGTTTTAGTAAATACTTGTGTTACCTACGAAAAAGCTACTTCTTTCAACTCTGCATTGTATCGTTCCTCAATTACTCCTCCTGCAAATGTATAGATACGTTGACGACTGCATGCTATCGTTTGCCTTGATGCAGACTCCTGTCTCTACTTACTGACAGTGTCCAATTAACATTGACAGTATCAGGCTGTGTAGGGACACATCTTCTTGTCAAGGGAAATAAATGCACTCGCTTGTCAGGTCAGCCTCTCCTCCATGGAGACTTTGTGCATCAGGACTGATTTTAACTATTAGGTGACCACTAGATAGAAGTCATTGTCTGGCTCTGTACTGCAGCTGTAGTTTTATTCAGTTGTATCACAAACATCCTACATGTAGGCCAGATATTATTTACACAATTCTAGGAGGAATGACTGAGGGACGTCACAACACAGAACACAGAGTAAAGATGCCCCAGAAAACTGTAACCCCCATATTAGACCCCTGAATAAGTTAAGACCCCAGGCAAGTCCCCAGATTTCATTTAGACCCAAAAATGAATTCATACCAGATCCCTAAATTAATTCATTATTTTTACTATTTTGCCATAGGCAAACTTAAACTCTATCAGTTCTCAATCTATAAAGCACTAAAACTTAACTTTTATTATGTACAACACTTAACCTCTATAACACACTTTTTAAAAACCTGATTTCTAATCTCTCAATTTGTCTCACAAATTTATCCCTTTCTAATTCTGAAAGAATAACTCCTTTTCTATTATCAAATCTGGTGGAACACCACCTATTATATCAGCAGGGAAACCCTATATATACAGTGATTTGCTAATTGCAAAAAGGATCCAAAACATCTTACTTGGGCAGTAGTCCCTAAACTGATGGGCATGAAGCATTTAAGGTTTCCAAAAAAAGAGGAAGAAAATCACAAATTAAAATGTAATGCCTGACCTCCCCATTACAGGCATTGCATTTTAACTTGTGATTTTCTACATCTTCCACCAGATTTGAAAATAGAAAAGGAGTTATTCTTTCAGAATTAGAAAGGGATAAAGTTATGAGACAAATTGAGAGGTTATGAATCAGGTTTTGAAAAAGTGTGTATAGAGGTTAAGTGTTGTACATAATAAAAGTTAAGTTTTAGTGCTTTATAGATTGAGAACTGATAGAGTTTAAGTTTGCCTATGGCAAAATAGTAAAAATAGTTATTAAAAGTCACTCTTTGTTCTCTTAGTAGATTCCCTTATTTTTGAGACTATTTCCTAAATTAATTCAGACCCCAGATGAGACCGTTAATTTAATTCAGACCCCAGACCAGACCCCAAGATTAACTCAGACCGCAGAAAAGAGCACAAATTTAATTCATACTCTATACCTAACCCATAAATGATTTCAGACCCCACACCAGACCCCTAAGTTAACTCAGATGCCAAACAAGGCTCCAAATACACCTTACCTGACCCATAAATTAATTCAGACCCCACATCAGACCCCTAAAATAATTCAGTTTTCCGGATAAACCCCTCCATTAATTCAGTCCCCAAACCAGACCCCAAATTTAATTCATGAACCATACCTGACCCATATATCTATTCGGATCCCAACACAAGCACCTTCATTAATTCAGACTCCAGATTAGACTCTTAAAGGGGTTTTGCCATGATATAATGTTGACATGAGATCCTCCAAAATGGGTATTTAATCACTTTTCTAAATATATGTGATTAAAAAAAGTGAAGCTTCTGAGATCTACAGCCTGACTAAGATGCCCTTAGTTTCCTGACAGTTTACATTAGACAGGACCAGGACACTGACAGGAGCTGATCTGGCCGGGTTTGCTTTGTCTGCACTTCTTATCTGATGACAGGGAGAATGAAGGAGCTTGCAAGGGACTGGGGAGAAAAAGCAGTGAATGAGCCTGTGTCTTTTGTATAGAGAATCCACTGGTTGTAATGTAATTATTTGAGTAAACATTGCAGACGCTCCCTTCTTCCTCCCTCTCGGCTCACCCCCTCCCTCTCTCCTGTGACTCAGCATGCTGAGTTAATTTTCTCTGAGCAGATAAGAGGTAAGGAACTCACTTCTTGGCAAAACCTCTTTAAATTAATTAAGTTCCCGAATAAGCCCCTTAATTAATTCAGTCCCCAAACCAGATCCCAAATTTAATTAATGAACCATACCCGACCCATATATCTATTCGGACCCCCAAACAAGCCCCATACATTAATTCAGACTCGAAATTAGACCCTTAAATTAATTCAAATCCCAGACCAGATATTTAGATTTATTTAGAAGCCAGACTACAAATTTAGTTCATATCCCACACATAAATTACCCAGACCCCACACCAAATCCATAAGTTAATTCAGACCCCAGATAAACCCCCAATTAATTTAGACACCACACCCAGACCCCCAGATTAACTTAGACTGCAAGACAGGGCCCAAATTTACAGTAATTCATACTCCATAACTGACCGGTAAATTAATATATAATCATAATATATAATCATATCAGACCCCATAGTTAATTTAGACTTCACATGAGACCCTTAAATTAATTCAGACTCCAGACCCATAGATTAGCCCCTTAAGCCGAACACCTGAAAAGTACTTAGTGACCAGAACTTTTTTTTTAGTGTCTGCCTCCTTGCGTTTCAACAGTTGTAACTTTTTAATTATATTTCAATGATGCAGATGTATGAGACATCGTTTTATTCAATACGAGTTTTACTTTATGGGGGGAATAGTTTAGGTTCACTTATAAATAATTGCAGAATTTTTTTTTTTTCCAATTTTTTTTTTTTATACCATTCACATTGCACACTTAATAACTTGTTAGATTAATTCTACAGGTTATTATGATGTGGATACCTAATATGTGTAGTCTTGGGTTTTTTTTGTGTGTGTAATGTATGCACAATTATTTTTTATTAAATATTTTATTTTTCATTTTATTTTTTTACACTTTTTATGTTTTTTACTTTTTTTTTAAATCCCATCAAGGGAAAACTGTTTTACTTTTTTTTTTCTTTTTCCACACTTGGTAATGCATTAGCATATTCATATATGCTAATATGTTATAATCTGTTTCAGTCTGACATAGGCAGTGATCAGGACAGCACACAGTCTGCCCTGATCATTGGCTTCTTACACAGACAGCCCTGGGGCTACTCCAGGGCTGACTGTGCAGCCATTCCCTGGGCTCTGTCGGGTCACTGGAGTCCCGATCACCCTACAGAGCAGGGAAACCCTTTGATTGCGCTGCGGTGATGAACATGCGGCAATTAAAGGGTTAAGCACTGGGGATCGGAGGTTTCCCCGCTTCCCGGTACTTGTAGGAGCTGTGCCGGGAACAGGGCTGTGAAGTACAGCCCCGTTCCCAGCGCTGCTGCGGCGCCGCAAACTCCGATGTCTACAGCAACGTCAAAAGACTGTGGCTGTTAAGGAGTTAATTCAGATGCCAGACCGGGCTCCACATTTAATTGATACACCGTAAGTGACCAATGAATTAATTCAGACACCACATAAGACCTCTAAATTAATTTACTTTCCAGATAATCCCTCCATTAATTCAGACTTCAGATCAGACGCCAAATTTAATTCATACACCATATTTGACCCTTAAATTAGACCAGACCCCACAACAGATCACTAGATTAAAGGGGTTTTGTCACAAAGTAAAATTGATGTGGGAATCTTGCAAATTAATTAATAAACATTTTCAATATTTATCAATATTTTTGTTTTAGCTGGGTGGAATGCCGCTGAAACCGGGGCCGGGGGAAGGTGAGTATAATTTTTTTTTTATTGTACTGAGGTGGACAATCTATTAAAGTAGAAATATTGGTGACACCTCGAAAAGGAAAAATAAGAGGTGGGGTGGACCAAAATTGGGAAGCTTTTTATTTTTTCTTAACAAAAATAGACTTTGAGGCTTACAAGTATGATTTTTGGTCCCCAGGTGCCAATTTTATTGTGTGCATTACTAGTGTAGAATGCGCCTGAATTTATGAAGCTGTTCTACTGCGGATCATAGATTTAGCACATTCTGGCTCCAAAACAACAAAGGCTCAGGTAAACCACTTGTAACTTGGTCTGGCTGTTCTAAATGTTTTGCGTCCAGTTTTTTAATGCCAGCAACCACCCCCCTCATATATTGAAGTGGTTGTCTTACCGGTATTTTTCGTTTTTGCAGTCTCCCCATGTATTATATTGTGGCTTTTCTGCATACTGTGTGAATAGGTGCCAATTTAATGTGCAGTCTAATTGCTCTCCTATTGGTGGAGTATGTGAGCTACTGCTCAGCAATCAGCTGCACCTGTTTGTCTTTCCTAAGTAGCAGAGGGGCTAGTGTGGCCTCTTTACTGGGTTCAGTTTCAGTCCAGCCTTTGAGCTGTGAGTATGGCCTTGTTTTCCCAGTTTTGCCGTCCTCCCATCATAAATGTGCAGAATCATACGGTTGAGGTGCGACACCCTCAGAACACTCCCCGATCTTAAAAGGGCCGCGGGCGCCCGATAATGCACCTAATTTTGGAGTGTGTCTGCTCAGGGGCGTAACTTTGGTTCAAAAAGTGGAGGGGGACCAATTTTCCCTCTCATCCCCTATCTTCCTTTCCCTCTCTCCCCCCCCCCACACTTTTTTTTCACTTCCCCTCCCTTCTCTTCTCTCCCCTCCTCTCCCTGCAGTGAAGGGCCCCCTCTAACCCAGCTAGGAGATCTGAGTGAGTGTTGTGAGCTCCTCCAGCAGGTCTGGGCAGAGTCCTTATGGCAAAAACTTTTGGTGCAATCCGTAAGGTTATGAGTGGCTCTGTAATTACTGAAGTTCAAGGCCAGACTGGGACTAAAAAGCAGCCCTGGTAATGAAACCGAACCAGTGCATCTATAATATTACCCCTCTACATGGAAATAAAAAATGTTGTGCAATGCAGCAAATTTCACTTAACCCCTCCCATCCCCCCAAAAAATGTATTATATTACACACCAGAATGAGGAAAATAAAAGAACCCAATCTTACTGTGCCCCTAGGAGTCACTTACGTTACATACTGTACCCCAAAATTTATTATATTGCACACCATACACCAGAAATTACATCACTCACTGCACCCCAGAAATTAATTATATTTCACATGCTAACCCCAGAAATTACATTACTAACTGCACCTTATGAATGAATTGCATATTGTACTCAAGAAATAATATAATTCATTAAACCCCAAAAATGTATTATATTACACACTGATCCCTAGAAATGAATTACATTACTCACTGTACCCCAGAGATTACATCACACCGTACTCCAGAGATTACATCACGCCATACCCCAGAGATTATATTACACATCATACCCCAGATATTACATTACTCACTGTACCCCAGAGATTACATTACACACCATACACCAGATTTTATATTATTCACTGTATCCTAGAGATTAGTTTACACACTGTACAACAGATTATATTACACCATAACCCAGAGATGACTACATTATACACTGTACAACAGAGATTATACTACACCAAACCCAGAGATTATTACATTACACACTATACCCCAGAGAGCACATTAGACAAGGTTCCCCTAGAAATTGTGTGCGTATATATGCATATATTGAACACAGACACACTACAAACTTAGGGTGGGTTCACATGACGGTTTTTCGGCAATGACAGTGTATTTTGCTTGTTGGGAGTTCGGCGCTTGCAAACGCAGAATTCCGAGAAGCAATTGACCCAGACTGTCCGAGGCAGATTTCTCCCTCCTATCCATTAGTGCTGTTAGTGCATAAAACACCTCGAAGAATTCTTTGTAGGCGCTGATAATAGACGCCGAAAATACTCAAGTAAAATCAGTTTCATCTAAACGACGACACTGATTTTACACAGGGTATAATGTAAATCAGTTTCCTGCCAGATTGGACGCTGATTCTGAGGCAGATCCAGCACTGAATCCACTCCTTAATCAGCATTCATATCTTCTGCACGAATGTACCCTTAAGGTATGTTCACATGGCGTATAGTGGTGCGTACTGTGCGCGCTACTATATGCCAGGTGTACTAGAAGTAGGCGCTGGCCAGTCCACACTTCTTAAATGCTGCGGGGCTGGCCCCATTCACTTTCATTTTCCCCGGCGCATGAGTGCAGGGAAGAATTGACATGGCTAGAAATATGGCTGTAGATAATATACACATCTCACATATACAGTACATGCCCTACTCACATGAGCACACAGCGCCTAGCACCCTTGTCCCCTCCTGAACTGTCTCCTGTAGTCTGGTGCAGTTGGCATTCGGCAGAAGCTTCCCTTCTCTGATGAGGGCTGAGCATAGGGGAAGTGGTACATAATGGGAGGGAAAGATACCGCCCCAGATACAGATGTTGCTGGATGTGAGCAGCGTTCTGATTGGTGAAGCAGACTTGCTGACTCCTGCTCTCCCAAATTTCTCTTCACTAATTGCACGACATGGAGGCTGCTACTCCTTTCCCCCACTCCCCCCAAGATGCACAGAAATCTAGGAGGCAAAGGGTTAACTTCTTCCTCCTCTGTGCTCTGCTCTCCTCACTCACCGTATTCTCATGCTTTCATATGGATTATTTTTTATTGAAGTGGCTAAAAAGTGGGGAGGACCGTCCCCCACCCAGAAAAATGTAATTCCTTTAGTCTTTCTTCATAGCTAAGATCCTCTTATCAATTTGGTTGCAGGAGATTAGCCCACACCGGTGCTCTTCCAGGACCGTGTCCTGCAAGTCCATATCTCTCAATACATGACAATATTCGAGCGAACGTTGGACATTTGTCCCTTGCAGCTCATGGACTGTTTTTTTTTTTTTTTAAACATAATTTTTATTAAATTTTACAATAACAAAAACATATAATAACTGTCCATTAGATGAGATACTACTTGATACACAAAGAAATAATATAAGGCATAGTTTCTACAGATAAGAAAAGTACTAAGCAATGAAATTACAAAATAGCACTAATGACATACTTTGGTATCATAATAATAAGAATGAAGCAAAAAAAGTCTCCATTTTCACTAAAGAAAAAAAAACAAGAAATAATAAAAAAGTAACCCCCCCAAAAAAAAAAAAACCCAAAAAACCCCAAACAACACAGAACATTGGTACCCATACGCAGTTATGTATAAGAGACATAATCACATACACCTATGTAATCAAGTAAGGTCTGGAATAAAAGGTGAAAACAAATCCTGTGCTGATACAATGCTGCGAGATCGCCACACGGACCCCGTCCCCTAAAGCCCAGGGAGAGAAATTGATATAGGACAAAAATTCACCCCCAACTTTGAGACAGTTTACCCAGGGAGTATCCAGGGGTTTTGGTGTCATGATATGGCTGAGGTAAAGCTCCCATGTTATGGGTAAAAAGACATCCCAAAACCCCCAGAGTGCCCGCTAACGGAGAGGAGGATACCAGGAGGTGTAGACAAAAGGGCTGCATGATCTCCTTGTTCCTGGGGGGTGTAAAAGTTACCTATGAACTCCCGCCATTTCTTGAAAAATTTAGAGCATTTGGGGGTTTTCCCTTTGTCCTGATAATGTCATTCTGTCCATTTTGAGATGATGTTTTACCACCTGGATCACTTCCTGCAATGTAGGGATGGTTGGTTCCAACCATTTGGCCAGAAGGCTTCTTTTCGCCGCTAATAAAAATATGTGCAGAATTGGGTGGTTTCTGAAAGTTGGGAGAGAAATTATGGAACAGGAGCTGTGTTGGCTCTAAAGTTAAATGACAACCCAAGCTTACGATTCAGAGTTTGTATGACTGTCTCCCAGAACTTCATGGTTTCCACACAGGTCCATATACTAAAGGACAAAATCTGTGCGGGGGGTGCCACACTTAGGACAGGACGTCAAACGGGGCTGGACAAGCTGGATGGGGAGGGGATATTAAAGCCGTAAATTGCGGAATGGGCAATTCTAAAGAATGTGTCCTCCATTCTCATTAAAATATATATTTATGGGGTCTTCAGCCATCCCTGGAGGATTGTATCAGAGATCTCCTGGTTAGGGTAAACCTTCTCCCACTTAGCAAAAATCCTGCAGGGCCCCTCGTCTTCTGAACCACTACGAAGACCAGCATATAGCGCTGATAGAGAGTGGTCTGTTGAATAAGTAGGGCCAATGACATTATCAAAAGCATTCAACTTAAAATGAGACGGTCATTCCTTACTTCTATAAAAACTCCTATTTTGGGGGTTAAGACAAAAAAATGCAAAGGTGGCAAGGTAATATTTTTGAGATAATTTTGAGAGAGAGTAAATCCGTTGGTGGGAAGGGTGCATAAGCTGGGAAATAGTTTAAGATCCCTTTACTCCTCCAGACTTTAAATTGGGGATTATCAAGGACCAGGTTTGAATTTGGGTGCCCCTAAAATAGGAAGGTATCTACTGGTCTGGTAGGGCAGAGGGGAACCCGGGTTCTACAGGCCT
Source organism: Phyllomedusa bahiana (assembly GCA_025379985.1). Classification (NCBI taxonomy): domain Eukaryota; kingdom Metazoa; phylum Chordata; class Amphibia; order Anura; family Hylidae; genus Phyllomedusa; species Phyllomedusa bahiana. Next base: position 23,692 of record JAODAL010016232.1, on the reverse strand, counting down.
TCCAGGCTACCGATCGTGCCTCCACAATGAAAGGGTATGTTTCGCCCACCATAGAAAGAGCAGAATATTTGGTATGAAGAAGGCCTGGAAGGTGTCCATGGGTGAACCAGTGCCGCCCTCACTAGAGAGATTGGAATATCTGGAAGACTGTTTTAACCCAATCCGATCCGTGACCAGGAGGCTGGCTAGGTTATACAACCTCAGATCCGCCAAATTCATCCCCCCTATCCCTTGGGAGGATCAGTTTAGCAAGAGCTATCCGGGGGCGTTTTTTATTCCAAAGAAGTGAAAGCGGTATAAAGTTGGCGGACATCTTTATGTCTAATCAATAAGGGGATTGTTTGTAACAAATATAGTATTTTTGGGAACGTCATCATCTTGAAAAGTGAGCCTTAGCAAGTAGGGGAGCGAAGATACATCCATCGTTCTAGTTCCTTACCAATTTTGAGGAACAGAGGGGGGTAATTGAGGTGAGAAATGGACCTCAGGGCACTTACCGATATTTATTCCCAGATACTTGATGGAGGCACCCGCCAGGGATATAGGTAAATTGTGAAAATCGATGTGAGGAAGGTGAATGAGCAGGGGAGAGATCCAACAATTCTGACTTAGAAACATTGACGCTCATGGACTGTTTTAAAATGGACATTTATGGGCTATAGCATTGACAACGTTTATTGGTAATAGCATGTATGTATGTTTGTGGACCACTGTCTGGATGTTCTGCTCTGTTGCAGGGCCAAAACTTAAATGGTTTCCCCATCGCAAAACATTTAGGGCACATCTGCACCTATCTTGACAAGGGGCTCACAAAATTCTCTGTGCAGAACTAAGAGTAGGTTGCACCTGCATGCTAGTCTCCATTTAATTTAATGGCGGCCATCTCTCTGTTCTGCACAGAACCTTTCACGGGTCCGTTTTCACTCTTGGGAACCTCACCTATAAGACATTTGTGGCATATCCAATTGCTACACCATAAATGTCGGAGGTGGAAAAAACCCCTTCGAGCCTGCTCCACCATATCCTTTAGCAGTGGTCTGCAATGTGCGTCTCTCCAGCTGTTGGGAAACTACAACTCCCATCATCTCCATGGATAGAGATTATATAAATGCATGATGGGAGTTGTAGTTTCCCAACATCTTTGGGGAGCCGCACTTTGCAGACCACTGTCCTAGAGGAAGTATTGAGAAGGGGACCCAATTCCTGAAAAAAATACGAACTTTTTGGGGCCATATTCACAGCTCAATGGCTAGACTAGACTGAACCCAGTAGCAGGCAGCTCTGGCCTATATGCTACCTGGGAAAAATTAACAGGTGCAGGTAAATGCTGAGCAGCAGCTCACACACCCCACTGCTAGGGGAACAATTAGATGATAAAAAACTGCATATTAACTTAAACCCCTTAAGCCCGGGCCTGAAAGTAGTTAATGACCAGAACATTTTTTTTAGTTTTTGCCTCCTCACATTTTTAACATTGTAACTTTTTTTATTTTTTCAATGACGCAGTTGGATTGGGCCTCCCTTTTTTTTCGAAACAGTTGTACTTTATGGGGGAATAGTTTAAGTTCACTTATAAATAATTGCCGAATTTTTTGTTATTTATTTTTTTTTTTTTACACCATTCACATTTCACTCTATATAACTTGTGAGATTAATTCTACCGGTTATTACGGTTGTATGGATACCTAAAATGTGTAGGGTTTTTGTGTGTGTAATGTTTTGCACAATTATTTTTTTTTAAAAATATTTATTTTTAATTTTATTATTTCTTTTTTTTATTCATTTTTTTTTTACACTTTTTATGATTTTTACTTTTTTTTTTTAAATCCCCTGAAGGGAGAACTGTTTTAATTTTTTTTTCTTTTTACTCTTGGTAATGTATCAGCATATTCATATATGCTAATACATTATAATCTGTGTCAGTCTGACACAGGAGTGATCAGGACAGCACATAGTCTGTCCTGGTCATTGGCTTATTACACAGACAGCCCTGGGGTTACTCTAGGTCCCCAGGGCTGACTGTGCAGCCGTTCCCCGGGCTCTGGCGGGTCACCGGGTGTCCTGATCACCCGACAGAGCAGGGACACCCTTTAATTGCGCTGCGATGATGATCCGCTGCAATCAAAGGGTTAAAGCACCGGGGTGTGGAGGTTCCCCCGCTCCCCGATGCTTGCAGGAACTGTGCTGGGATCAGGACTGTGTGGTACAGCCCCAAACTCAGTGCAGCTGCGGCGCCCGGAGCCGCAAACCCCGATGTCTGCAGCGACGTCAAAAGATGGTGGGAGGTCGTTAAGGGGTTAATACCTATTCACACTAACATGCAAAAAAGCATGTGTTGGACACCCAGAAAGTGCTGGGCAGCCCGTCTAATATAATAGTATGGGTGTCACTAATAGGTTGTAAGCCAGCATGGTGTACCACACGTATCTGTATTTATGTCACCTCATATCGCCTTATTTATATGCAATTGTAGTACCAGCAACCATTGAGGGTATGTGAGTGGTTGTTTTATTGGTATATTTGCATTTGTGCAATCTCCCCATGCATTATACTGTGGCTTCTCTGCATGCTGTAAAGTCAAAATCCTCATCAGATATCTAAGGTATCGCCTTGAATTTCTGCCAAGGTTTGCACATTGTCCAATGTCTGGACAGGCCTTTGAGGTGAAGGGAACTTAAGATGAAACTCTTGAAATGCATAAAACTGTGGAATAAAATGAGGACTTGAGATGCAGGAAACCATGACAGCAGGAGACCAAAGAGAATAGTCAACAAGCTGAAATAATAGAAGGGTTTGATCCTGTGTGAGGCAACACCGATGAGAAAGAGGCTCCTATGCAGAGAACAGGATCCTAAAGTCCAAGGGAAGGACTGAATACTAGAATGTTGTTTTGCAGCGTATTGTCAAATTGTTTCGTAACACCTTATATTATGTATCTAACCCAGCCCTGGAATTAATGGCGCTCTAAAAATATATATTAATTTAAGAGATTGCATCAGTTTATGAAAAAATAGCCATTTAACCCCCTTCCCCGCCGGACCTTTTTGGCCCCCTTTTCCGGCAGAGCCCCTTTTTTTAAATCTGTCATGTTTCCTTTAAAAAAAGTGAAATAAAACTTTTTGAAAAACTTTAACCTAAACCATGTGACAGAATTGTTTTTCCCCGTGACACTTTTTTTGTTTTTTTTAAGATAGTAATAAATTTTTCCAAAAAAATGGGGCGTTTTATTTTGAAAAAATATCAAAAAAAATCCCGTGAAAATTTTTCAAAATTCACTTTTTTTTTGCATTTTTTAAAAATTTTTATACATTGTTCAAAAGAAAAGGGTAAATGTATCAGGGAAATACAACTTAATATTGTTTCCCAATTCTCCCGTTTTCAGAGATACCCTGTATGTGGCCCTAGTGCATTTTTTCCAAAAACCCAAGCCCCAGAATGGAGGAGCACCTCCCGGGGCTCGGGGATCTCATTTTCATTACCATTTTATTTGGGGGCCATTTTCAGGTTTGCGGAGCCAAAGTCAAAACTTAATAAACCCCCCCCTAAAAAGACCCCATATTGGAAACTACACACTTAAAGGAATTATCCGGGGGTGTAGTGGCATATACCCCACAGGTGGTCAAAAAAAAATTTTTTAGCGTTGGGGCTGTGAAAATAAAAAAAAATTTTTTTTCCAAAATCTGCTTTTTTAGTGAAAATTTTTAAATTTTTTTACAAGGCATCCTGGAAAAAAGCACCCAAAACCTTGCTACCCAATTTTTTCCCCAATTCGCAATACCCTACAGGGGGTGAAAACTGCGTTTGGGCGCAGGGCGGGGGGGGTAAAGGGAGGAGCGTTTTTTTTGGGTTTTTTGGGAATGCAGATTTTGGTGGGGCCTGTCCTTTTACAAAGCCCCCAAAGACCAAACATTTAAAACCCTTTCCAAAGCGCCCCAATTTTGGATTCAGCACCCTCATAGATCCCATTGGGGTTATTGGGCTTTTTTGGTCACGGTGTTCCAAATTTTTTTTTTTTTTTGCATTGGCATGAAAAAGAGGGAAAAACGCAATCCGCTTTGTTTTTTTGGGCTTCAATTTTACAGTTTCGCCGTGCAGTATAAATGCAGGATATCTTTACTAGGGGGGTCGGTAAAATTTGAAATGATATAGATTTTATTTTTTTTTCATGTTTTTTTTACTTTTACACAATAGAAATAGGTCAAAAAAAATTGCGTTTTTATGTTGTCCTGTTTGATAGCCAAAACGTTTTCAGTTTTCTGATACGGACTGATTAGGGGTTTTGTTTTTTGTGGGATGAGTTGATGTTTTTATTAGTACCTTATGGGGGGGGAAATGCCGTTTGATCACTTTTTTTTAAAGGTTTTTGTGAGGTTTTTTAACAAAATACAGTATTCCGGGGAGTTTTTTTTTTATTTTTTTTTTAAAACAGGGGTCCCCGTGCTTAAAACTAAAACAACTATATTACTCAGCAGGTCGTCGATTCACGATACCCCAAATTTGTATTTTTTTTTTGTTTTATGCTTTTACACAATAAAAAAATTTTATTAAAAAGGAAAAACGTTTTCGCATCGCCAAGTCGAAGCCATAACTTTTTTATTTTTCTGTTAGGAGCTGGGGTAGGGGGTTGTTTTTTGCGGGAAGAGTTATGTTTTTATTGGTATCTTTTTGGGGGGACAAACTTTTTGATCAGTCTTAAATCCGTTTTTTGGAAGGCAGGGTGAAAAAAAATACTGCAATCCCCAGTAGTGTTTTTTATTTTTTTTTTTTAACGCGCTCACCATGCATATCCCCCTGACCCGTTAGCTTTACCTTCTGGGTCAAAACATTTACGGGCGAACCCCAAATTTAAAGTTTTTTTAATTTTTTGAAAACACTTTAAAAAAAAAAAAGTGTTTTTTTTTTGTTAAATAATATTTATGCATCATGTCTCTGGAAACCTAACTTTTTTTTTTTTCTGTATACATGACTTAAGGGGCTTTTTTTAGCGGGAAAACTAAGTTTTAATTGGTACAACTTTGGCGTTTATATAGTTTTTGATCGCTTTTTATTCCATTTTAGTGCTGCAGGATGTACAAAAAAGCATTCTGTGACTGTTTTTTTTTTTTTTTTTTTTACGGCTTCACCGTTCGGGTTAATTAACATGAAATTTATAGGGTGGGTGTTCGCACGCGGCTACCAAATAGGGGGACTTTATTTATTTTTGATCTTTTTTTTTTTTTGGCCCATTGGCGTTTGTAAAGGGGAAAAGGGCGGCGTAGTGTTTTTATTTTTTTTTTTTTTGTGTTTTACTTTTTTTCACTTTTGACATTTTTTTTACTTTTTTTTTATTTTTTCTTCTAACAACAATCTCAGTTTTCTGTTAGAAGGAGGGCCCTGCACATACTCTTCTGTTATGGTCCCATGACAAAAGCCGCTACCATCCCACAATGCATTGCGGGATGGTAGTCACAGATGACCCCGGGGGAAGTTCCGTTTCCTTTCCCCGGGATCATCAACAGGGATGGTGCCGGCACTACAGTGCGGCACCCCCGGAGCGGGCAGGGGGACCACCCCCTCCGGCCGCGGCTTTTTTTATGGGCGCCATGACAGGTTTGCGGTAAAAAAAGCTTTAATTTCCCCCGGGGGGGCTGGAGCTCCCCTTCCGGCCGGGGGATAGGGAAAGGGGGACCCGGGGCAAAAATTTTTTAACCGGGGCGGGCCCCGGGTTGGGGCATCTTGGGGCGGGGCTCCCCGCAAGCCCCGCAATCGGGGGGCTATGGAAAAACGCCCCATTTGCGGGAATCCCTTCCCACAAAGGGGCGTATCCCATACCCCTTTAAAATGCCCCCCCCCCCCGGGAAAAGGGGGGTTAAAGGGAAATTGGTTTTTTAAAAAACAGGGTAGGGAAGGGGCAACTGAAGACTTTTTCTAAATACTTTGTTTTTGCTGTTTTTTCCTTTGGGCCCCAAAAAAAGAAGTTTTTTAAATCTCCTCTTGGGGAAGCACAAATTTTCTCGGGTTTTAAGACCATGCCCCCACTCTCCCTGTTTCTCTTTTTATTTCCCCATTGCTCTAACCCTGTTTGTCACTCACTCTTTCACCCAGGGTGAGCCCCCTTCCTGCAGAGTTTTTATCCCCTAGAACAAAAAAGATTTTTTTTTTAGCTAACAAACACCCCTTTTAAGCTTTGCACCCCCTGGGTAATACACTGCCCTTTAGCGGGGCCCTCTTTTCCTTTGGGGGCACACTAGGAAAGTAGGCAGGGGGCCTCACAAGTATGGGGGGGGCCCGGGGGGTAAAGAAAGTCCCGGAAATTTAAAAAAAAAAATACCCTGGATACCTTGGTTGGATTTGCTTATTTAATGGGTTGTGCGTTTTTAGGACAGTTACAAACCATGGTGGAGAAGGGAGCCAAAGGCTCCCTGGACGGGCCAATTATTCTTGTGGGTTTCCGGCTGGGGGTTGCCTGGGGGACCAAAATTCTGTTAAGATGGCCTTGAAAATAGTTCAAGAATTTTTAATAAAGTGTAACCCGGGTCTACACAGTTGGGAGGAAAAAAACCCTAAACCTGAAACCAAAACCTAAAATATTTTTTTGAACCTGAGTATTAGTCCTTTTTTGGGTGTTTTTATGTTTTCTTTGAGGTTTTTGGGCCCGTTTTTTTTTTTTTGGCCATTTTAAAGGAGTTCCCCGGGTTTTTTTAAAATTAACCCCTTTTTAAAACAATTGGAGTTTTTTCCCAACAGATCCCCCCCAAAAACCATCCCAAAAAAACCCCCAGGGGTTTTTACATAGATTTTTCAATATTTAAATTTTCTGCGGGACTCGGGGGAAAATCACAACATGTAAAAAACCCCCCTCAGAAAAAAAATTTTGACCTGTGAAGTTTGTTTTGGACATTTTTTCCCTTTCGGTTTTTTCAAGGGTTTTTCTAAAGCCCAAAAAACCCCCAAAAAAACCCGGGAGGGAAAACTTGAAAATGTGTAAAAACCCAAACGGAAATGGGGCTAAGAGGACAGAGTTTTGGGGTGTCACCAAACAAAGCCCCTTTTCCACACCCTAACAGCACGGGGAACCCTAAAGCGGGCAGTGAAACGGCATGGTGAAAAACGGGTTTTTTGATGTATAAAAAAAAGTTCAAAAAACCTGCCTTTTTCGTAATACTAAGCTATACTAACCAGCGAGCTTGTCAAATTGTTTTGGAACATCATAATCCAAATTTTTAAATTGAAATTTAAAAACGCCAAATTTCATGCCATTATACTGGCATAAAATTTAGCCAAAAATTATAAACCCCCCCTCAACAGTGGGCAAAAAATTTTCGCTAATACAAATTTCTGGCTCAGGTAAACCACTTTACCTGTTCCAGCATTAATGTGGCTGTAAATGCTGTAGTAAAGCTTTAAAATCTAGTGCTCCCTGCCCCCCAACCCCCCCCCCCCCCCCCCCCCCCCCCTAAATCGGGCGCATTACAAATTTTCCGTTTTGCGCTTGTAAGCGCCGATGTCGGGCTGAAAAAACCCCATACTTTCATAAAAGGGGCCTCCAAATTTTTTTTTATCTAACCCCTTAGTAGTCAGCACCTTGGAATTAATGGTGCTCTAAGATTAATAATAATGATAATAATCTTTATTTATATAGCGCCAACATATTCCGCAGCACTCTACAATATAGAGGGAATAAGCACAGACAAAAAGACAGACATTAGATAGTAAAAAAGCTTATAACAGATCAAACAAGAGGTGTCAGGGTCCTGCTCACAAGAGCTGACAATCTATTTGATGATAATAGTAATAAAAATGTAAATTATTGCATGACATTGTAAGATAATAGTTTAAGGGTGTGTTCACATGGTGTAATTGTGGGCCATACTTCGGGGTGTAATTGCACTGCAATATGCCTGAAGTATGGCACACAGTTATGGTAAAATTATAGCACCCAGTGAGAGGTATGATAACCTTGCATATTCCATGCCCGTACACGTCACTTCTTCCACATTTATGTAACAGGGAAAACAGAAATGAATAGGGGCTGGCACAGAGCACATTATAAGTAAGCCCTGGCCAGCACACACTTCTAAAACACCCAGCATATAGCGGCGCGCACTGTACATGCTGCTATGCACTGGCCTAACACCGTGTGGATTCACCTTTAGGGTATGTTCACTCAGCTTATTTAGCTGCGTATTTTGGCGCGCATTTCACCGTGTATTGCGCTTTATACGCGGCTAAATGTGCACCATAATTACGGTAATTCATAGTTCTCGTAGAAAGCTATGGATTACGCGTCGTCTCAATGTGCGTACAAAACGATTGTATTGTACGCGCAGGGGGAGAATTGACATGTCAATTGTTAGCTGTGATTATGCACCGCTGACCATGCATGTCTATGGGGCCGGCTCCCGGCTGACCCCCCCGTGCTTTTTTAATTACGCGCTGATCAGCATGTGGTTCCATAACACCCAGCGTACTGCGGCGCGTACGATACGCGCCGCGATACGCCATGTGAACATACCCATACTCTGCATGGACATTTTTAAAGGCTGTACACTAATTGTGGTTGATGGTTTATTAATCACCGTATCAAGCGCTGTATACATAGACAAGCAGGAAGCCTGTTGGCTTTCTGCTCCCAGTGCCAGCAGTCACATGACTGCCGGGGCTCTGACGCTGCTGGATCTTATCAGACCCAGATCAACTCTGCAGTGAGTTCAGGGGATGTATTTTCCCTGGATTTCACATGTAACTGAGGCTAATATATCAGTCCCAGTGAGGGCATGTCCCCACGGCAAAGGTTTTCAGTTGGATCTACAGACGGTTTTTGGTTTTGAAAGCCGTCTGTCAACCTTTTACATTGACTTTAATGGAAAATCCGTGCAGCAGTCCCTATTGCACGGATTTTCCACTGGACAGTATTTTACACCGCCGCCGGTCCGAAAAGCTTAGAGCATGTTCATTCTTAAGCCTGGTTTTTGGGCGGAACATGAACATGTGGGTGCGAAGGAGGACGGCTTGAATGTGCAAACCACAGACAAAAGCTGTCACCCAGCGTGCCAAAAAAACTGGTATTTGGTCTTTGATGTGTAAATGCGCCCTTCCAGGGGATATTAGCAAAAAAATGTTTTTGTAAAAATCCTCTCCTCCGCACCAGTGGTCTTCTTTTGGCCTTTGGGGGGTGAAATGAAATGACTCTAAAACTTCATATAAACTATATATAAATATTCATGACAGAAAAGTGACACAATTAAAAAACGTATGTTGGTGCCACTATTGTTGTTAAAAAATAAATAAAAAATGGGGATTTTTTAACCATTTTCTCTTACATTATTGAAAAAAAAAAATGAAATGTAAAAATGACATGAAAACAAAGCCTTATGTATTACAGAAAAATAGGAGAAAAAACTAGTAACATAACCAAGTGTGAGAAAGTGCTCAAACAGGCAAGAGGTAAATGTGCCTGGTCAGACGTGTATGTGGGGAGTGGTGGTGGAGAGGGTAAGGAGCTGGTTAATAATCCTACATATGACAGTGGAATACCCCTCAATAATAGTCATGCAGTTACAGCTACAAGTGGAAGGATCATGTGAGCATATAAATGACACAGTAATTTCCCAATGAGAGCTAAAGTGGCCGTCATGTGGTTGCATCCTGCCATAGAAACTGGTAGCAGAAGTCTAACGGGCAAAAAACAAATGGGCTTATAAGAGAAAGACTACACATAAGAAATCAGTAAATAAAGGGGTTGTCTCACTATGCAGTTTCACAGAGCCACAGCCAGCTTTAGACTCACACTTCCTGGTCATGCTGTGGGTGGTTCTATAGCAGTGGTTGGCGTATGAGCTATGCTCTGTGAAACAGCATGGTGAGAAAACCCCTTTTGAAGGAAGGAAATAGATGGGAATCAGACCCTAATGCAAACCCCTGGGGTCAGCCCTAATGCATCTACTTCCTGGAATAAGGCTGTAGTATGAATCAAGGTCATGGTCTTGACCTCCGTGACTGCCTTTTGGGAAGGTCAGTAATGGGCCTTCATCTATAATGCTGTGTTTTATGGTGGTCTTGAATAATGGTGCAGCCCAGTGCTTGACTTTCAGAGACAAGAAGATGAGCGCTGTGTTCAGTACTGTGTATAGGGCGCAGGCAGGAGCACAGTCATATCCTCCCTTAGCCCCAGCAATTATGTGATAGATGGGATAATGGCTGTAACGATTCGGTGGATCCGCTGGACCACCGCAAGCGATGGTAGCTAAACCACGCCCGGGAACGGAGTCTAAGTAGCCCCCGGTATTCACCAGAGCCCTCCGCAAAGCGGAATGGACTTGCTGCGGCGTGAGGCTACCAGGTCGTTACCCCTGACGTGACTGGCTTGCGGTGGCGGCCGGGTACAGAAATGGTACAGAATCGTAATCCAGAGGCGAAAGTCGGACAGCAGGAGGTCAGGCAGGCGGCAGGGGTTCGTAGTCAGATACGGGCAGACGGTCAGGCAGGCGGCAAACAGGCAAGGTAAGGATACGTTGCGGAACGGACTGGTAAAAACGGGTAAATCAATACGGACAATAGAGACACTCTAAGCTCACTAAACGCACACCACAAACGGGAGCGAGTACTGGGGGCGTAACCCTTTAAAAATAGAACCAACGTCCGGCAATCAACCAATTAAAGGGACACGGGCCCTTAAATCTAAACCAAGAGTCACGCGCGCAAAGGGAACGGGCACGAGCCCGACGGCCCAGCACGGACGGGAGCGGCGTTCACCGGAGGGGGGCCAGGTAAGGGAGCAGACGCCGGGACCGCGGGCACAGGGGTGGGCGCGGGGGGCCGCGAGGCCCGCACCGACCCCCCTGCGGGGGGGGGAAACCGGCTGCGGGGGCTGCGGCGCCCGCGACCCCCGTGACAGGACCCTGCCCCCCCCCTTAGGTCCCCCCCTCTTTTTTTTTAACCGGGCAAGAAGGTCAGGGGACAATTGGCCTCAGGTTCCCCACGAACGCTCCTCTGGCCCGAATCCTTTTCCAGTCAATGAGAAAGAACCGCTTCCCCCTTACTGTCTTCTGTGCCACCCACCTCCTTGACCTAAAAAGATGTTATCCGAGTTGGCCACAGGAGAAGGGCGAGACAGTTTCCCCGGGAGAAGCGATTCAGTACCACCGGCTTGAGGAGAGAGACATGGAAGTCATTGGGGACCCGCAAGTGGGTGGCAAGCGGAGCTTGTAGGAGACCGGGTTAAGTTGCCGAAGAAACCACAAAAGGACCCAGATATTTAGTGACCCAACTGTTAACTGGGCACCTTGAAGCAGATGAAACTTGGCAGATAACCACACCCCTATCACCTGGCTTAAATATGGGTGGAGGCCTCCGAACCTATCGGCCTGAATTTTAAAGCGTGAGAGGAGGCACAAAAGAAGGGCTTGACGAGTAACTTGCCAGAGTGACTTGATGTCCCGAACTTGGGCATCCACAGCAGAACCTGACATGAGGTGGCTAGGGGAGAGGTGGGCGGGGATATAAGGGCCCAAACACAATAAAAAAGGGGCGGCTCCAGCCGATTCTGAGTCAAGGGAATTATAGGAGAATTCCGCCCCAGGGGGGGAGGCCGGACCATTGTCCTGACGGGCAGACACAAAATGTCGCAGATACGAGCCCAACACTTGATTGACCCTCTCCACCTGCCCGTTTGGTCTGCGGGTGGTATGCAGACGAGAAGTCCAACTGCACCCGTAACTGTGCACAGAGAGCCCGCCAGACCTTGGAAACGAACTGGACTCCCCTATCCAAAATGATGTGCAAGGGAAGCCCGTGTAACCGGAAGATGTGGTGGAAGAAGAGCGGGGCTAGCTGAGGTGCCGAGGGTAACCCCGGGCGGGGGCACAAAATGAGCCATTTTGGAAAACCTGTCAACCACCACCCAAAGGCCCCGTGTTTCCGGGATGAGGCCGGCAGGTCATGACAAATCCATAGCAATATGGGTCCACGGTTTCTCAGGCACAGAGAGAGGCTGAAGCAGACCCGCGGGTCTAGGCGAGGAACCTTGTTACGGGCACAAGAGGCACAGGCAGAGACAAAGTCCAGAACGTCTTGCATGAGAGTGGGCCACCAGTAGTATCTGGAGATGATTTTGTGTGGACTTGTGAATCCAGATGACCCGCAGTTTGAGAAGAATGTCCTCATTTAAGGAATTGGGAAAGCCGCAAAGCAGGACGGATGTAGGTCTTCCCTAGAGGTATCTGTTTGAAGATCTACAGGAGCAGCCGAAAGAAGTCGTTCCGGAGGAATAATATCTGTAGTGGTGCTCCAAGCCCACAGTAATCGGAGGATCTGGAGAGAGCGCCCCGCCCTGATTGTTTTTTCAGCCGGTCGGAATTTGTAGAAGGAAATTAAAAACGGGGAAAGAAAAGCGACCACCTGGCTTGTCGCGGATTCAAACGCTGGGCAGTTTGCAGATAGAAAAGGGTTTCTTATGATCATTGTAGATCTCGAGGGGTGGAGAGCCCCTTCCAGCAAATGACGCCTTTCTTCTGGGGCCCAAATTTTTAAAGCAAGAAATTCCCGGTCACCAAAAAGTGTAGTTGCGCTCGGCTGGGGGTGAAGGTCTTTGGGAGAAGAACCCACAAGTTTCGCAATTCCCCGCGGAGGACTTCTGCAGAAGAACGGCTCCGGCACCAACTGAGGAGGCCGTCGACCTCTAAGACAACGGCGCTGAGGGTCTGGACGAGAGAGAACAGGAGCAGAAGCAAATCGGCTTTAGACGTTTGAAACGCCTCTTGAGCCTGGGGAGCCAGGATTTGGGGTCGGCACCCTTCTTGGTGAGGGCTACCAAGGGAGCCACCAGAGAAAGAGAACTGAGGAATAAATTGCCTATAATAGTTGGCAAAGCCTACAAAGCGCTGAATGGCCCCCAAGGTCCACTGGAAAAGGCCATTGCAGGACTGCTGAGAACTTGGTGGGGTCCATCTGAAGCCCTTGATCAGGCACGATGTACCCCAAAAAGGGCAGGGAGGTGCGTTCGAACAGGCACTTTTTCCCCGCTTGGGAAAAGTTGGGGACTCCGGAGACGTTTTGAGCACCTGGCGGACGTGGTGACGGTGGTCTCCGGTCTGGAGAATAGATGAGAATGTCGTCCAGATAAACTATGACACAAACGTATAGAAGGTCCCCGGAAAATCTCATTCACGAAATTTTGGAAAACAGCCGGAGCGTTACGAGACCAAAAGGCATGACAAGATATTCAAAATGGCCATCTCGGGGGTTAAAGGCCGTTTTCCACTCGTCACCCTTTCGAATGCGAATTAAATTGTAGGCTCCACGGAGATCCAGTTTAGAAAAAATTTTTTGCGCCACGTTTTTGGGGATCAAAAAGCTCGGAGATCAAAGGCAGGGGGTACCGATTCTTGACAGTTATTTTTTTCAGGCCACGATAATCGATACAGGGCTGGAGGGTACCATCTTTCTTCTCCACGAAGAAGAATCCGGCTCCCGCAGGAGATGACGACTTGCGTATGAAGCCCCTTTCGTAGGTTCTCTTTGGGTATAGTCGGACATTGACCTTGTCCCCCGGGATGGAAAGCGGGTAAACTCTGCCTCGAGGAGGAGTAGTACCGGGCTGTAAATCAATAGGGCAAACGAAAAGGGGGGGTGCGAGGCAGAGTTTCGGCCTGTTTTTCAGAAAAAACATCAGCATAGTCCTGGTTTGGGAAACAGGCAGACCTGGCAGAGACTTCGTAGGTTTTAGCAAAAGGGAATCTGAAGGGCCGGGCGGAAGTGCCCGAAGGCATCGTGAGTGACAGGGTGGGCCCCAACGAAGAATCTCGCCTGTGTTCCAATTTAGGGTCGGGGCATGCTCTTGCAACCAGGGGAGGCCCAGGAGGATCTCAAAGAGGATCGAGGCAGTACGAGAAGCTTCAAAGTTTTCTGATGTAACGCCCCGATCTGCAAGGTGAGGGGCGCAGTGCAGAACCGAATGGCATCCTTGAGGCATTCGCCACTGACGGAGGACACGAACATGGGTTTCTGCAGGGGGGTCACTGGAAGCCGGTACTGAGAAAACCAACCATGGCTAATGAATTACCGGTGGGAACCCGAGTCTAGGAAGGCGGTGGCCTGGAAGGGGCTGTCCGGTGAAGTTCCGCAAAGAACAGGAATGGCCCGACGGGGAGGAGGCCACACTGACACCTAGGGGCGCCTCTCCTACGAGCCCTAGGTGCGGGGATTTCCCGGGCGCACCGGACAGTCTCCAATGAAGTGGCCGGAACCGCCGCAGTAGAAGCACAATTGCCTCAGACGTCGCTGTGAGCATTCCTCCTGGGTCAGATGTGCCCGTTCCACCTGCATGGGTTCGTCCTCAAGAACCGTTTGGGGGAGGAAGTGGAGGGCGTTGGAAGACAGGAGCTAAACGAGGTAGCCGGCGTGGTCGGGTGGACTCGTGTTGGAGGCGGAGCTCTTGTTGTCTTTCGGCAAAACGGATATCGATCCGGGTGGCCACCGAATCAATTCGTCCAGTGAGGGAAAGGGAGGTCTCGACCCGCGAGCTCGTCCTTAATGCGTCCCGAGAGGCCTTGCCAAAAAATTGCCACCAGAGCCTCGTTGTTCCAGTCCCAAAATCTGAGGCTAGGGTGCGGAACTGCACAGAGTAGTGTCCCACAGTGGAGTCCCCTGACGGGGACGGAGCAAAGCTGTGGCAGCGAGGAGGTGCGAACAGGTTCCTCAAAGACGTTCGGAACCCCTGGGGGAAGGCTTGCAGGTTAGCCGTTAGCGGGTCTCCTCGGTCCCACAGCGGAGTGGCCCAGGCCAGAGCTTCCGCGTTTGGAGGCTAATAATGAAGGCGACTTTTAGCCCGCTGAGTGGAAATTGATGTTCCCGCATCTCAATGTGTATTGAACACTGACTGATGGAAACCTCTGCACTTCTTGGGGTCTCCATCATAACGAGAGGGGAGCGGCAGATGCAGTAAGGTCCCGGGGCAGGAGCAGGACGAAACCAAGGCTGCAGGAGCAACAGGTGCAGGCAAGCCGGCAGCGGCCGCAGGTGGAGGCAGGCGAGCCGCAAGGTTCTGCATCATGGCCGCGAGCTGGTCGATACGCTGGCTCTGCTGGGGTGACGGCCGTAGTAACGTCCGGGAGTCGGGCAGAGGTACCCTGGCGGAATCCATGGCCAGATTGTACTGTAACGATTTGGTGGATCCGCTGGACCACCGCAAGCGATGGTAGCTAAGCCACGCCAGGGAACGGAGTCTAAGTAGCCACCGGTATTCACCAGAGCCCGCCGCAAAGCGGGATGGACTTGCTGCGGCGTGAGGCTACCAGGTCGTTACCCCTGACGTGACTGGCTTGCGGTGGCGGCCGGGGTACAGCGTGGTACAGAATCGTAATCCAGAGGCGTAGTCGGACAGGGAGGAGGTCAGGGCAGGCGGCAGAGGTTCGTAGTCAGATACAGGCAGACGGTCAGGGCAGGCGGCAAACAGGCAAGGTCAGGAAACGTAGCGGAACGGACTGGTACACGGGTAATCAATACGGACAATAGAGACACTCTAAGCTCACTAAATGCACACCAACAATCTGGCAGCGAGTGCTGGGGGCGTAACCCTTAAATAGAACCAACGTCCGGCAATCAACCAATTAAAGGGACACTGGCCCTTTAAATCTAAACCAAGTGTCGCGCGCTAAGGAACGGGCACGAGCCCGACGGCCAGCACGGACGAGAGCGGCGTTCACCGGAGCGGGGCCAGGTAAGGGAGCAGACGCCGGGACCGCGGGCACAGGGGTGGTCGCGGGCGGCCGCGATGCCCGCACCGAGCCCCCTGCCGGGAGGGGACCGGCTGCGGGGGCAGCGGCGCCCGCGACCCCCGTGACAATGGCCATATAAAGAAGCTAGAGCAGCTCCATTTACTGTGAACATTTGTAGAAGGTAAATAAAACTGAGCAAATAGTCAAGTCCCTGAAATAAAAAGATAAAAAATACTAATAGTAATAAATAGAAAAAAAAAAACATCTCCTGTACTGAATATAGACTCTTTCCCCAGATAGGCCAGGGTATACAGTAAAATGAGGAGCAGAACAAATATAGATAATAACGGGCAAAGACTAGACCAGTGGTCTTCAAACTGCGGCCCTTTAGCTGTTGGGAAACTACAACTCCCATCATGCCCACGGTTATAGATTTTATAAATGCATGATGGGAGTTGTAGTTTCCCAACAGCTGGAGGGCCGCAGTTCGAAGACCACTGGACTAGACACTCGTACTTCTCAGTAGGTTAGTGTGGTATTTGTCAGTATGTATGAAAGTGTTGCTCGGCCGTTCATAAATGTGTTGCATCATAACTGCACCAGAAAAGACTCAACAGAGTTCCTGACAGGCAACTGGGGCTAAACAAACTCTGATTACTAATAGGCAAGAAATACCCATTCTTTCCCACATAACACCACTCAAGTGCTTGGAACTAACTTATGTTAATTATAAAACTATTTACAAAAAAAATCACCAAAAAAATGGGACAGTCTTGACTCAAAAACACAAACACAAGGCGATACTTACAGCTCAGTGGCTGTACCAGAGGCTAAACCCTGGAGGAGGGACTATAAGCGCCTGTGCGACCTGGGCGAGATATACCAAGTGCAGAAAACTAATGAGCAGCAGCAGCAACTCACACACTTATCCACCAGGAGGGCAACTGAATGATCAAAAAACTGCACATTGAATAAGTACCAGTACACACCAGTATGCAGAAAAGCCACAATATTATACAAGAGGAGACTGCACAAATGCCAAATTACTGATAAGCAACCTCTCACATGCCTACCACGCGTGAGGGAGGTGGTTGCTGGTATTATAATTGCATGTAGATAAGGCGATACAAAGGACGCCATTTATACAGATACATGTGGTGCACCGTGCTGGTTTGCAACCTATGACTCCTCTACTATTTGGTTGGACGGACTGCCCAGCACTCTTTGGGTGTCCAACACAAAATACTGACACCCTCTGCTTCCCAGTATTTAGGGCAAAAAATTACACACTGGAAAAATATCAGATGTGAATATTATGGATACAGTGACCCGGGGCCGTCTTTCCTTTGGGGCCGGGTGGGCCTAGCCCGGGGGCCCCACGAGCTCAGGGGGCCCTCCCCTGCATGCTTACCCTGCACATGGAAGAACGGCAGTGAACACACGCAGGGACGTGGGGCAGCGAGCAGGGGCCAGGCTATACGATCACCTGATGGGGCCCTGCTATTTTGGCCCTGCCATGTTTTAAAACCACCCCAAAGCGCAGGCAGGGCAGCACGGAGCTGAAGTGAACAGGACGATCCTCTGCGCTCCTACAGCTCGCCCCTCCCTCTCCCCTCCTCCCACCCCTCTTCATGCACGCCATTGAAGAGCCAAAGACTTCGGGGAACAGGGGCGGGGCCCGCCCTCCCTTACATCAAACTATCGGCAGCTGAAGAGCCGGCCCCTGCTTTTCCCGTGCCCTCCTATGCTTTACCCCTCACAGCCAGGCGGGGGAAAGCACGGAGAGGAGTGAAGCAGGGGCCAGTCTGAGCAAAGCCTGAGCCCTTACACAGCCCTGCCCCCCCCCCTTCTCCCCCCCCCCTTTTCATGCCGCCACTGAAGAGGGGGGGACCAGAAAAGCAGGGCTGCCCCTCCCTGTACTCCAAAAATTCACGGCAGCTGAAGAATGCCCTTCGGACCATGAATGTTGAGGGTGGGGGGAGGGTTGGGGGGTGTTAAGGGGGGGGGGGAGGTGTTTGGGGGTTTTAGGGGGGGGGGGGGTGGGGGGGGGTTTAGTGGTGTGGGGAGGGTTTGGGGGGGGGGGGGTGGTTGTTATGGTGGGGGTGTGTGTTAGGGGGGTGAGGGAGGTGTTTGGATGTGGGGGGTGTGTTTGGGGGGGGGGGAGGGTTGGTGTTAGGGAGTGGGGAGGGGGGGGTATCCATCGCTGTCCCCGTTTTGGCTAAGCCAATCCATTTGTACGCCATCTGCTGTCCCTTCGTATCTAAGCCCAATCCTTGTAAAAGCCATTGCGTCCCTGGATCAAGCCAATCCATTTTCGCCCCTCTGCTGTCCCTGCGTATCTAAGCCCCAAACCAATTTTTACGCCATCTGCTGTCCCGCTTTTCTAAGCCAATCCATTGTACCCACTCTGTCCCTGCGATCTAAAACCAAACCCTTGTACGGGTCTGCTGTCCCTGCGTATCTAAGCCAATCCTTGTACAAAACCCTTGCTGGGCCCTGCGTTCTAAGCCAATCCATTGTAAACCCCTCTGCTGGGGCCCTGCGAATCTAAGCCAATCCCCTTGTACCCATCTGCTGTCCCTGCGTATCTAAGCCAATCCTTGTACGCCATCTGCTGCCCTGCGTATCAAAACCAAACCTTGTATGCCCTCTCTGGGGCCCTTTCGTATCTAAACCAAACCCTTGTACACCATCTGCTGGCCCTGCTATCTAAGCCAATCCATTGTACCCATCTGCTGGGCCCCCGCGTATCTAAGCCCAAACCTTGTACGGCATCTGCTGTCCCCCGCGTATTAACCCTCCATTGTACGCCATCTGCTGTCCCCGCGTATCTAAGCCCAAACCATTGAACGCCATCTCTGGGCCCCGCGTATCTAACCAAACCATTGTACCCACGCTGGCCCGGTATCTAGGCCAATCCATTTACACCTTCGGGCCCCGCGTATCTAAGCCAATCCCTTTTTACGGCTCTGCTGGCCCTGCGTATCTAAGCCAATCCTTTTTACGCCATTCTGCCCGCGACTAACCAATCCATTGTACGCCTCTCTGGCCCCGCGTATCTAACCAATCCATTTTACACCTTCTGTGGCCCTGCGTATCTAAGCCAATCCATTTTACACCACTCTGGGCCCTGCGTACTAAGCCAATCCATTGTACACCACTGTGGCCCTGCGATCTAAGCCAATCCCTTGTACGGCATCTGCTGTCCCTTCTATCTAAGCCAATCCATTGTACGCCACTGCTGTCCCTGCGTATCTAAGCCCAAACCATTGTACCCATCTTTCTGGCCCTGCGTATCTAAGCCAATCCATTGTACTCCATCTGCTGGGCCCCGCGTATCTAGGCCAATCCCTTTTAAAAACCATTGGGGGCCCTGCGATCTAAGCCAATCCATTGTACCCATCTGCGGCCCTGCGATCTAAGCCCCAAACCATTGTACCCATCTCTGTCCCTGCGTATCTAAGCCAAACCATTGTACCCCATTGTGGCCCTGCTATCTAAGCCAATCCATTTACCCCATCTGTGGGCCCCCCGTAAAACCAATCCCTTGTACACCATCTCGGCCCTGCGTATCTAAGCCAAACCATTGTACACCATCTCTGGCCCTGCTATCTAAGCCAATCAGTACGGCATCTGCTTTCCCTGCGATCTAAGCCAATCCATTTTACCCTCTTCTGTCCCCCTATCTAAGCCAATCCATTGTACGCCATCTCTGGCCCCGCGTATCAACCAATCCCTTGTATCCCCTCTCTGGCCCTGCGTATCTAGGCCCAAACCATTGTACACCACTGCTGGCCCCGCGTAACTAAGCCCAAACCATTGTCGGGATCTGCGCCCTGCTATCTAACCAATCCATTGACGCCATTCTGTCCCTGCGTATCAAGCCAATCCATTTACGCCATCGCTGGGCCCCGCGTATTAAGCCAAACCATTGACCCATCGCGGCCCTGCGTAACTAAGCCCCCATTGTACACCATCTCTGGCCCTGGTACTAAGCCAATCCATTGTACACCATTGCGGCCCTACGTATTAGGCGAACATTTCTTAATACGTTGTGTGAATCTCTTTTTTAGGGGGTTTTCAAGCTCAACTCAGAGCCCTACGTAAAACGGCCCGGTTGGGGTACGCAATTCTGCATAAAGAGGGTTTTTTTATTTTTATCTACATAGACACATGAGGGCTTGTTTTTTGTGGACAAGTGTTTGTTTTAATGTTGCCATGAACCATCATTAATGTCGGGGAAACGAAAAAAGTGGGTGAAATGTCAAAAAATTTACTTGCCCAGTTTGCGGTGTTTTTGTTTTTAGGTGTTTACTTTTTGGATAAGTGAATTCTTGTTTTATCGTTGGTTGGGGGGCCCAGTACACAGCTCTGCCCAGGGGCCCACAATGCTGTTAAGACGGCTCTGCAGTGACCCCTATATTCGCCTGCTCACAAACCTCGTCAAGGGTCCACATTATCTTGCGAGTCCCTATGCTAGCAATTAACAAAAAAAATCACAGAAAATGGGACATTATTTATGAAAAAACACAAACACATGGCCATACTTAGTGCTCAAACGGATAATAGACTGCCCAGGAGCAAACCAACCCCTGTCTACAATGGGAAATATATAACAGGTGCAGATAACTAATGAGCAATAGCTCAAACACCCCTCAAGCAACTGAATGATAAAAACTGCACATTGGATAAGTACCAGTTCATACCAGTATGCAGAAAAGCCACAATATCATACATCACAATATCATCATAACATAATGATAAAGCTATATAAAATTGAATAATATAAAATTAATATAATATTAAATAATATTAAATTAGAAAACAAATACAGCATCGATGATAAATCCCGTTCGCATTTGTGTACTTACGGAGTTACCAAGATATTATCAGTGATTACAAACCCATCACAGCAGGCTAGAAATAAAATGAAAGCCCTAAGAATAGCATGTCCATGAATAGAACCTATCGTAGTGATGTTGTTTGTTGAACCTCAAGTCCCAGCGAGACCTCGTGAGCCGTAAAATAAAATTTCAACAGTTATCGATATCTGATTAAGATTTGTTTCTTTAATATAGTAACAATGAAAAATATAAAAATGTGAATGACATTTTATAATTAACATTATAAATTGTACTGAATGAACTGCATTAGTCTCCATAGAGAAGAGGAGAAGAAACTATTAGAATACAAATGTAACTGTTCCTAACTTTGATGGACACTTATAGCCAAGGCTGCAATCAGTCATCTTTTAAACCCGTTTCGGGTCCCTAAAGCCAAAAAATGGGGCTCCCACCCATTACTAGTTCCTATGTTTTAGCATATCAGTGGGACCATTTTTGATTAGGGCCCCTGACAGGAGTACTGAACGTACTACCCTATTGGCACCCGTATAGCTCCTTATCTCTTGCAACCTTCTAAC
This sequence comes from Phyllomedusa bahiana, assembly GCA_025379985.1. Taxonomy (NCBI): domain Eukaryota; kingdom Metazoa; phylum Chordata; class Amphibia; order Anura; family Hylidae; genus Phyllomedusa; species Phyllomedusa bahiana. The sequence continues at coordinate 2,575 of JAODAL010016232.1, read as the reverse complement.
CATACATTGAGACTGACAGTTCTGTTGGAGGGAGAGCATTGTGACGTAGTAGAAAGAGAAACATTTACTGTATGATTGATGTTTATGAGCTTCTGTTCTTCTCTATAGAGAAAATGCAGTTATTGGGGAAATTTGTTTTATAAAAATTATGTAAATTATAACATTTTGCTAAAATGTTTATATTTTTTAGTTTTCACTATATTAAATGAAACAAATTTTATTTAGATACCAATCACTGTGGAAATTTTAAAATTTTGCTCTTATCCCTTTACCTGTTTTTTAACATATGGAAGAGCCACTCTCAGGTCTCACAAAAACTTTAGGTGGTAGCAAGATAGTACCAAGTTTCTATTCTTGACATGTTTCTAACAGCTTTTATTTTTTTACCGCTGTGATGTCTTTGTAACTTCTGATAATACTACTAAAACTTTGTAAATTCCCGATTGAGAACAGGATTTATCATTAATTATATTATTTAATTTTATATTATTTCATTTATTAAATAATATGAATATAAATATATGTTTTATAATTATTATACATTAGTTTATATATTACATTATTATATTTTTTGGCCTATTGGCAACTACAATTCGTCTTTGACAACTGTAGGCTCAGCCAAGTCACTTTAAAATTGCTATGGATTGTTACGACAGTTTTGCGCCACTTTCATAAATGTAATACATAAATCAGTGGCACACTAAAGACTAAGTAAAACCCAATTTTATGGAATATAGGAAATGCTTACAGCTAAGGAAAAAATAAAAAACCCGGGACTCTTAGTTTACAGTATTTTTATCAAAGATTTATTAACTCACCCTCCCAACACTCAAGGGGGTTCCCAAACAGGGGAGTCCCACACTAAAACATTTACCTTTCTAGGTCCATTAGACTGCCACTTCCCCAGGGGTGATAGGAACCGCAATGAGTTAAACCTCACATAATTAATGAGTGGTTAGTGCGCAACCAATGAATTGCCATCTTTCCCAAATAGACTACAAAAGAAAAGGGGTGCAACTAATAAAACTTTGAAAACGTAAGCATAGGGCACATGAAAGGCAAAGGGAACCCATGCTTACTTTTCAAAGTATATATTAATTCACAGCCTTTTTCATTTTTTAGTCTATTGGGGATGCAATCTCATTGGGTTTCTGCACTCAACCACCTCTAAAAAATATGTGCAGGTTAACTCAATTTAGTTCCTATCACTCCTGGGAAGTGGGAGTCTGAATGGACCCTAGTAAGGTAACATGTTTTGTGTAGGGCTCACCTGCTCTGGGGAAACCCCTTGACGTGTTGGGAGGTGAGCTTAATACAATTTTGATCAAATACGGGAAACAAGAGTCCCAGGTTTTTTTATATTTTCCTTAGCGTAAAGCTTTCCCATATTCCTAATAAACTTGGGTTTTACTTAGTCTTTAGTGTGCCACGATTTATGTATAATTTTGCTATTGCCTTCAGTGTGCACCTAGCTTACGTTTTTTAAAGTATATATTAAGTCACGCCTTTTACATTTTGTAGTACTTTCATAAACGTGTCCAATCCTATGAATCTGGCGCAACGCGCCCCCTATGCATTGGCACAATCGAAAGTGGCGAGCATGTCAAAATCACGCCACATTTTGGTGCATGACAGTTCATACATATGTCGGGCAGTGGATGCAAAAGTTTTTTGGGCGGACATCATACCAAATAACTGGTGCAGCCCTGTTCATGTATGTCCCTCTTGGAGTTCATTCTTGGGCTCATGCACATGGTTGTATTATGGCTCCAAATTGTAAAGAGCTGTAATAGAGCTGCCAAAAAGATGCATAAACCAATGTCATACCTCCAATTTATATGGTGTCATAACCGGATTTTGTATGGACGGAGGCATAAGAAAACATTTCTTAAAGGGTTCCCCACTACATTGATCCACTCACCTCATCCCCTGCTCTTGGTTCATTTTGAATTCGGGGGGGTGTTTTTACTGCCTTCTACTAGGCTGCAGTAAAGCCATTCTGTAGCTAAATTTTAACCCCGCTGGCAGCCTATCAGGATAGATCAAACAGTCTAAGCTATAGCAACCCTACTGGAGGCCTATCAGGGGACACTGAACAGGTCTTTGCTATAGCAAAACCCCGCGGCAGCCTATCAGGGGAGATTGAAAAAGGTTTGTAGCTATAGAACAGCTTTGGCGCTTAACGAGAGATTGAACAGGTCTTAGCTTTTGCAACCAGCGCTGACACCTACAGGAAGAGAGAAAGGTCTGTAGCTATAGAACCAGCGTTGGGAGCCTATCAGGGGAAAATTGAACAGTCGTAATAGCAACCCGCGTTGGAGCCTATCAGAAGATTGAACATTGAGCTATAGCAATGCATTGCGCTTACAGGGGAGAATTTAACAGGGCTGTACTATAACAAACACGCTGACACCTACAGGATAGATCAAACAGTCTGTAACTAAGGCAATACTGCTGGCACCTATCATAGAGAGTAAACATGTCTGTAGCTAAGCGACCTGAGGGGCTATGCAGCCCTACAAGAGGGGATATCAGGAATAGGAGGAAACTGTTAATGGACACATATTGCAAAGTG